>WYDF02104147.1:0-10550 GCA_009867245.2 Adranes taylori
ATGGAGACTATATTATATGTTTGGCGACTGATAGAGAAGAGAGAGAAGGCAATAGTTATGATGGGTAAGTGAAAAGCGAGAGAAAGTAAGAAAGATATGCTTGATCTAGGAGAGAAAAGTATCAAAGTGGTTAAGAAATATAAGTATCTGGGCTATATGTTGATGCAAAGTGGGTCATGTACGGAGCATATTAGAATGATTGTTAACAAAACAAGGGAAGTGATGGAAAGGATGAGAACGGTGTAGGAATGGAGATTTGGTGAATCAGTTAAGATGAGGATGATGGTTATGGAAATGCGTGTGAAGAGTGTAATGATATATCGGGCTGAAGTGTGGGCAGTGTTTTGTAAGAGAAATGATTGAGAGAGTTCAGACTGAATGTATAAAGAGGATTCTTGGAGTGGACAGTCTACGCCGTACTAAATAGTGTTACAAGAAACCGGAAGAAATAAATGTTGGTTAACAGGTGTTAGAAAGATGGTGAATTTTCAGAGAAAAGTACGGATGGATGAAGAGAGGAGAATGACAAACGAAATATATTTAATGGAGTAGGTGGTTGTAGTAATAAGTGGTTAGAAAATAGAAGGAAAATGTATGAAAGAATTGGGTGGTCAATGAGTAGATGGGATAAAAAGATAGTAGAAGGTGAAGAGGTAGTCAATGAAGTTGTCGACAGGCTGTTAGATGTTGAGAAGCAAGACAGGAATGCAAGGATAAAAGGGGTACGTTTAATAGTAGATATGAATGGATAAGGGTGAAAGAAGGGATGGCAGAGTATTTCAGATCGGGAATGAGTATGAAAGATAAAAGGAGGATTGCCAGATTCAGGTGTGGTAGGAAGAACGGGGGAACATGTACTGGATGATAGAACAAGTGAGGATGTGTAGAGTATGTGGAAGAGGAGAGAAGACTTGGATGCATTGGATGACAGAGTGTGAGGGAATGGAATGGATGGAAGATGAAAGAGTGAAGGGAGAGAATTGGAGGAGATGTAGGGGACAGGATGGGAACGGTAGAAATGTCATGGAAAAAGTGGTTAATGAAATAGAGGGAAATGGGAGATAGGTGTAGGGAACAAATAAGGGTTACTAGAAGAGTATGTAGGTTAAAGGTAATGCAAGGAGTAAAGTTTAATAAAGTTAAGTAAAGTAAAGGAGTGAAGTTTAGTTTAGTAAAGGAGTAAAGGTGAGTAAAGTTTAGAAAGATTATGGAAGGTGAAGGAAGAT
Source organism: Adranes taylori (assembly GCA_009867245.2). Lineage (NCBI taxonomy): Eukaryota > Metazoa > Arthropoda > Insecta > Coleoptera > Staphylinidae > Adranes > Adranes taylori. The sequence goes on from WYDF02104147.1 coordinate 1,227, forward strand.
GATGAAAAGAGAAGGGGGAGGAGTTCTAGGACATGAAGGGCAATTGCAGATATGAGGGAAAGGTGAAAGGAGGGCAATTAAAAGGGAAAAGAGAAGGGGAATAAAAATAATTGAGAAGAGGGAAGATGATGACGAAGAATTGGATCATAAGGGTTCAGACGTGGCCTTTCTTTCGCCTTGGAAGAAATATAGACAGAAAGTATATGGGTAAAGTATAAAACAGAAAGTACATGGGTTATATTAGGATGGGTGGTATGGGGGTTTTGAATTTATTTAGTGCTATATTAGTTGGAATTATTGAATACTATTCTGTATTTAGTATTTATTGAATTAGAAATCTGTTTCTTAAACTCTTTTAAATTTTGATAGAGTTTTGTTGTAGTTTGTTAGTATTTTTTAGTTATAAAAGTATTTTTATGTATTTTTATTTTTGCTATTGTTATTGTTTTATTTCTCTAAGCGTTGCGTTTGTTATTGCTATTATTTCATTTGTAGGTATATTTTAAAATAAGTTTATCATATAGAATAAAAATGATTTAGTGTACTTTATACTATGCTGTATAATGTATAATAATGTGTAGTGTATAATAATGGTAACTTTAGAGTATAATAAACTCACTGAAAATTATAATTTGACATAATTAATTTCAATTTAATAACAAATACTACATAATGAAATCACTACCCTCATTAGTGATTGCACTGAGATATCACCACTTCTCAGTGGAGAAGTGCTTATAATGCATTTACGTGCTTATAGTGTAGAGAAGCGTATTATTATAAATCGATTACAATTTCAGTAGAATAGCATTCTGTACAGACAATTTCTGAATGATATCTATTTGCTGTTCGATATAGAACTGCAAATTTCTTCATCCCACAAGTCCACCAACAACAACGACTCTCTATCTGAAGATAAATAACAAAATGCTTACTATGGATTTTGTAGTAATCTTTTGCCTTTTGTGGATTGCACACTTCAATAAATTGAGTTACAACGATTATGATTCAAACATTACTAAATCACAAAATATTACCATTCATCACTATAGATTACTAAAGATTCCTTACTAAAGCTTACCATACATCATCACATGAGTAATCTGAAACATAAGTATATTCCTATATATTCCTGTATATTAAAGAGCAACCTGTATTCATTATGTCAAACGAGCCTACTAGAACGATGTCTTCGTGTCTTAACACACAATAATATTATCAACTTTAAAAGTCTTTAGTATTTCATTTGTAAACATAAATGTTATAAATAATCGGAGGCGTTTATTTAAATAAAAACATTTTTTTATAACCCTAAAAAAATATTTCTCACTCTCTTTTTAATTGAACGTTTTTATTGTCAATAATTGCATGATTTTGAAAATACTATAGATATTGAGCAACTAATCCTTGGAGCTGTATTTATGTATGAAAACCTTAAAATATATTAAAACAAAGGGGGAAAAGTTAGATGCATGTACAACAAACAACTTTAAATTCGTTTCAAGAGCTTTTAAATAGTACGTAATCTGAGTCTTAGTCCTTGTTTGAAGGATAATCATGTATGCGGTAAGTTTACTACACTTGTAACTCAATTCAATGAAACGTGCACTCCACAAAAGGCAAAGGATTAGTACAAAATCCGTAGTAAGCATTCGATTATCAATTCGACTTCAACATTTCGTATTTGTTTATTAAAGTTCTTTCATTAATAAGTATTAATTATATATTTACGGAAAAGTCGCAAAATTTGAGAATATTAAGATTTGCGTAAAAGATTTTTTGTTGTTGTTATTATACCAAAATTATTAAAGTTACTCTGCAAGTAAAGTTGTTATGCAATTTATAGGCCAATGTTTGAATAGACACCTAAATGAAACTACCGTCATTATGTAACAGATTATTTAGAACCTAGAGGTCCTTAAAATCAGGTTATCATATCCAATAAATATGGTTTTATTTTTTAAACGAAATAGATTGCTTGGAGCCTCAAGGTCTTTTATCTAAAATCAATGAATCATATTCTTTTAACGTACATTTATTGCTGTTCTTGTAGTAGCTATTATTGTCGCGGTATCTGTAGGGAGGAGAAGATGATACTTGACGCAGATCTAGTTAGTAGGTAGTTAGATGTTTAAAAAAGAAGTAATTCTCATCAATTCTGGATATTAGGTGTTATTTTGTATTATATAAGGGTGTATAATGTTTGATCTGCCTTTTTTGCATAATAAATTCTTTGATGCGCATTGGTTTGACTTTACACAATTATGTTCTAAATGAATTATGACAAAAGGTATTTATCACCTTGATTATAAAAAATATCCTGAGATAAATACCCCTGATGAAACACCATATTTCGTCTCATACCAGATAGTTTACTAGACAGTATACCACTATATATTTCCGAAGTCTTTCCATATCATTCCGAAATTGTACTCATCACAATGGTAAAACTAATTTTAAAAGTGAAAGGAAATCTGCCATGAAGCGTTATAGACGTTCGCGATAAGGAGTCTCTAAGCTCATGTGCAATATTCAAACGAAAGGCAAGTAAACAGTGATGATCACTGAAGGTTTACATCACTAGTTACTCACATATCCACCATCATACCCAACATAACATCAAGTTATTTAAAGATTAAAAGAAGTCCATGAAGCGATACAAAAATCTGCGTTACAGAGTTTTAAAATCCAAGTGCGTTATATCAACATAACAAGTAAAGAGTAATGCTCACAGAAGGTGGTTGGGCATCACTAGCGTTAAAAATTCAAACGTGTTTTTATCTGCGGCAGTGGTCCATTTCAGCTTTTTCTGGCCATCGTTTTCTGTACCAGTTCTGATCACCGGAAATATTTCCTTCGGATTTTCTTTTATTGGGCCACACACAATACGGTTGCCCTGGATCACTGTCTGCAGCTGACGACGACGATCTTCGTTACTGTTCTTTATTGTTGTTAATTTCATTTCTTAATTGTTTTCTTCAAGATCAGTATTACCACAATCCTTCCTAATTACTACGGTGAGTATGCTGATTTGCTCTATAAAATTTAGGAATCAAACTCTTAGCAAAATGGTCACTACATGTTATAGCCACAAAATTCAGTTACAATATGGATGATCTCATATTACTTACCAATCAGCCATTCTTCTAAGCACTTACAATTGAATTTAACTTAGATACGTTTTTTAATTCGACATCTTTAACTTGTTTCTTACGACTTATAGAAGGTCAGTGGATTTATAACCAATCATCGCACGACATCTCCAAAATTACTCAGTTGTTATCTCTATTCTATCATTGAGATATTTCCAACTGTCTTGTCTAACTAATTGCTTCGTCCTTCCGTCATATGTTCTGCATTATCGGTTTGCAACAGGCTTGTCAAATTTCATCATATAAATTCATACTTATTTAGCGCATTAGGTCGAAATTCGCAGTTCTGCATCTTTTTATAGCTGCATGCTTACTAAATAGCATGCGTCATTTGGATTATTGATTTTTCTATCCACGCGCCGTTCGTTGCACACGTCGTTAACTACTAGTGACGCTACTATATTAATTTGTATTTTACGCAATTCACTGTAAGGCTACTAACAGTTATTTCTTTTTTATGATATTCTTAATATGAACTATGCTGTTAAATATTACAAGTCAATCAGAAAATAACGCGAAACGTAGAATTATGTCGTAGAATGAATAACTTACGTCATAAGTTACATAGAATAACTTATGACGAAACTGTTTCAAAATCATCTTTATTATTTACTTTTATTTAACCAATTTTAGTTTGTATCAAACTCGTATGGTATATGTATCTTAATTGAAAACAATATCTATTCTCATCCTACTAAATTAAACTCCTTCATCAGTTGACTATGTTATGGCCAACTCAAGGTTTCTGCAGGTTTCCTTGGCTGTAAAGCGGATGCTATAGCGTATATCTTATCTGCAAGCTATCAGCTTACCATAATTCCAAAAGCATTCCATTAATTACCATTTCCAGACTGAAGAGGATGATAAATATTAAAGCTTCCTTCAAACAAACTCTCCAATCTCCCTAAACTATATACAATCCCATCAGGGAGTGGAGTTTAAGTGCGGTAGAAGTCCCACACTGGCATTCTTCGCCTTTTGAAGGTTGTTCCACTTCTAACGTAAAAAAAAAACAATATCTATGTTATTTTAAAATTATCACAACTATTCCACAAGAGGCAGATAATTCCATCCATTCTTTATACAAATCAGAAAATAAAAATTCGATACATAGAAAGTTCTATGATCGCTGTAAAAGTAGATATGCACTTATTTACTTATTATACAACTTAGGGCTTAAAAGGATCAATTTATTTTATAGGAAAATCTGTAGCACCACTTTTGGAAAACTCAAGGATATTTCTGGATCTGTCTTTCGTTTGTACTTTGCGATTCTATTTTCACAACAAAAACGTTTTCGAACTTCGTATTCTGACTATAAAAATCCAGCAGCGGAAAAAACGAAAGAACGTAGTATTCATTTCAAGGGTGAATCCTCTTAGAGTCCTTTATTTATTACATTACAGTCTTAAATGGAAAGTGAAAGAAAACTAGGAAATATTTATCTCTTTGCGAGAAGCGACGATTTCTTGCTTACTTGAGTTTTTAGATTATTGTTTTCCGTTTGCTATTTGTCATTGTGTTTATAGGTAAGGTATAAATATGATTTTTAATTAACACAAATTCTTGTTTATGATAAATTTTGCATCAATTTTTGTGATAAATATTTTTCAACTTTCAACTTTTATATTCATGACCAGAAATGTGCTTTTGTACTACGTATATTTTCGTAATAAAAAACCGGAAATGTAGACCTGTGCTTCTTGATCAAACTGTTAAAATCGAAAATTTTCATTAATTTTTATATTTCAAATTTTGATTGGGCAGCACGTTTTGGAACTCCTTGAGATAAAAAATGTGGTTTTGACAAATGTTTGTTTGTGTTTATTCAAGAATTTGTCCTAAGGTACTGGGCCGATTGGAATCAAATTTAGTAGCCCGATGTGCACGATTGTAGCACAATTAAAATGTTTTCTATTCCACTCTTTTTGTGTATAAGATAGCAAAAGATCCGCAATTTTTAATCTTAACAAGAAATTTTGCACACAAACAGTTTTTTTCTGAAAGAATTAGTTCCAACAGATTATTATCAATAGAAGCAATGAACAAATGTGTAGCGTGTAAATGCTTTATTTACCTTGTTGGCTCGATGATGCCAGTTTTAAGTTTGTTTTAGCGTATCTAGCTATACTAAATACTGGTAGTGGTGGAGTAAATATTTTTAGAGCAACGGGTGGTATTTAACAGAAACACACTGCTTCACATCTATTTAAAAAATCTCGTTTTTATTACAATTAATCAGTCTTATGCATAAAAACTATAATATAGTTGTTGTAAATAATAATAAATAATTTATGCATGTACTGCAAAGATGACTTAGCATTTAATTAAATAAACAATGTATTTTAATTGATATTGCTGACACCTCTGTGTGTCGCGTTCCACATGACATAGTTCTTAAAGATTAACTTTGTACGCAAAACTGCTGGATAATATTTATGCTAGTTTGTACATATTCTATTTTGATTTTTGCGCATAAAATACGTGTGTTACTTTGCTTTAGAAAATATTTTAATTACTAGAATTTATGCAAGATGTTTAAACTTGTAGAATTTTTCATTTATATTTTCCCAGGTGATTTATATATTAAGTGCTACAGAAGGTTTCTTTATTAATGGGACATGTAATATGCTCCATGTAATAAATATAAATTATAACAATATATAAACTAATCCGCCAGATATCCTCTGCTAGTTTAATGAATAAATAAACAACAATTATAAATGTTGAATTATGTGACGACCTAGGAATTTCAAAATGATTTATCAGGCATATTCAACAATTTAAATGAATATCGATCTGTTAAATAAAAAAACATGACAACTATATGAATAGAAAATATCTTGGACTCTACAGATTTGATGAATCAGTATTCTCCAGACATTACCCTGTCTAACACGTTAAACAAGCGATCTTAGCACATTTTAAAGTTAAGATACTTTTGAATAAATCTCAAAAACCAACTACAAATAGAATCGGTAAAGCTCTTTCAGTTAAAAACATTTGTCGTAATTGAATACAGATACCCTAAGTTCGCACCGTGGATATGCATTTTCTTGCAAACGGTTGGTGTATTTTTATAAAGTTTGCTGGGTCAAGGATTGTTCAATCCTTAAATGATTGAGCCAATTTAAAAGCAAAACGGACTATTAAAATTTGGAGTAATTGAAAATGACGCATTACCTTAAATGTTAATGATGGAAAGTTCCTATTAGAAATGGAATAATGAAACTGTTTAAACAGGGTAATGTCTGGAGACTACAGATTTTTCAAATCTGTAGATGACTACAGATTCTTCAAATCTGTAGACTCCAAGACATTGCTTACTATTATATTTTATTATCATTTACAGATTTATATTTAATTTGTATTGATATTTCATATAATGTATTGCTTATGCTAACAGGAGTATCTCGAGGATGGGAACCACGGCTTCCATATCCCTGGATATTCCTAGGAAACATTTATTTTATTAGCTTTAAAATCTGTGTAGGTATCGAGAAGATGAACACTGCGGTGGTTATACTCCCAGAGAACACCACGAAAGCATTTATAGACAATATTCACATTGTTGCGTGAATATTGTCTATAAATGCTTACAATCAATAGGAATATCTGGAAGATAGGAGCCACGGTTTATATACTTCATGCAATATTTATTTTAGATTGGCCTTCTGATAGGTAGTGTTATCTGGAACATGAACACTACGGTGGTTAATATCTGGAATATGAGAACCGCGTCAGGTGTGTCTCCCAGGTGTGTCTCCCTTATCTCCCAGATATCTCTACAAAAGTGCACCTTTTATCAGACGTCAAAAGTAGGATAAGCAAAACAAAACAATTAATTAATCGATTAAAGATCTTGCAAAAATGCAGAATGTTATAAAAGGGATGCATACATTAATAGTATTTGTTTATAATTTCATAATAATTCGATTTATATATAACAGTATCTTAAATTGATCAATTTCACTAGGTGAATATACTGAGACGATTTCGGACAATATATTTTTAAGGCCCTATATTTTTATATCATCCTCCTTCTTTAGCTACCTTCTTAGGCATCCTAGGCTTTAACTACCATCTTAGAAAGCTAATTATAATTACACAGCTAAATAGTTGATCCTGGGCAGGATAAAGTCTCAAAAACGTCGGGTTATTGTTGAAGATGAGGATGTCGTCCAACTATTGGGTAAGTTGAAAGATATAAAAGTAACGTACGGCACATCTTGAAGAAAAGAGTGATTGAATGAATATCGTTTAATGAAGTCGTGATGGGAGTAGATTGATGTGGTTTAATGGGTCTTTCGCTGTCGTCGAAGTAATACCGGAAGAGGCGGCGGAGGTGAAGGTTTTTACGGGTCACTGTATAGAGCCATCTTTTCCTGGAGTTGGTTGCACGGAACGTCGCCTAGAGTTATCGGAGGGATCGGCGATCGGGGTATTGAGCACGAATCTTCTGGTTGACTTAGAGGTGGAATTGGCTGGAGTAGGTCTACTACACATGGTACCCGCATGCGACGTGGCATGATGGATCTCTTTGGGGTTGTTTCATGAGCATCCTTAGTTACGTGTAATCGGCGCTTTTCTGCTAACTTCTTTTGAGGGCGGCCCACTCTTATTCGCATTGAAGAAACGGTTAATGGAGGGGATAGAAAGGGATTATGAAGATACGAGAAAAAGAAAGCAAAAGTTAAAGAAATTTGAAACAATCTGCAGGAGTTAAGCGTACGTCATGTAATACTAGCGTGATACTTAGTTACTCAGATTTTGATTGGAGATATGTGATGATGATTTATAACTGATTAACGTAATATTGACAGTTTGTAAATAATTGTGTAAATAACATATTAATTTATTAAGCAACATACAAGTAAATAGATTATAAAAGCTATTGAATAGGGTACATCGAGCCAAACATGCTCCACCCACTTTCTACTTCGTTTAATATATTCTAACAGAGGCGTTACTTCATACGCGCTTACTCAACACATCATATCATAGTACTAAATATCACTTGGAAAGTGATATTGTGGAAAGTGACACCATTATTAAGGCCGCGATAAGCACTCGCTGACCAAAATATAGGTTTGATCAGGTAATTACAAATCCTGATCTGCAATTTCAAAATTGCGTTTCCTCGATCTTAGACCGCGTTATTAGAGTCCTCCGATATTAGCTTTTTATATTCAAATTTTGGTGGAAGGATACACTCCTTGTGTATGGTGCATATGCGGATTCTACGTGAACAAAACCTAAGGAAACATCAAATCACCCTTCTGATAAAATTCTCAGAAAACTTCCTAAGAAGACCTAAGAATCAATAACAGATTACTGCTAAGACCGTTAAAATCATAAAGGCGAAAATCGTAACGTCTTACTCAAACTTCTCCGAAACGTATACAGGAATTTTACTTAGTAATTTTCCTAGAATTGTTAAATCAAACCTCATAAAATTTGGCGGTTAGAAGAATTTTGTTGTTCCTATTCACGGTGGTTGTAAAAAACATAAAAACGCTTCTCTTCAAAAACCGCAAATGCAAATATTAAAAAGTCTAGGTAAAAAACACATTGCTAACTAAACTCGAAGAAATTCATAAATTCTCTAAAAAAACCGCCGATGCTTGACATTAATGGCTTTTTAATAAACATCTATTGCATGCGAATATGTGAGCGCTTTTCCTGTTCGTTTTCTCTTCTCATTTGCAAGATAAGATGTGGCGAGGTAGTTTTCAACGAACTAAATTTATTTAGCGATTTATATTATTTTAATGTTCAATTAATAATTTAATTTATATTGATTGAATTAACAGATAACAGATTCTTCTTATCTTATGAATGTGGTAACCCTTAAGATATACTATTTCCGATTTAATTAAATTTTTATATATGTAGAAATGATCTTTTGATGCTTAGATCCACTCGTTTTTCCAATAATATCAAGATACATTACATCTTAAATGCGTGGTTGTATCAAACATGCTATAAACATCGATGTTTACAGATATCAGATTATGCTATCTGTGTTTATTTAGTATAGAATTGCTCTCATCCCGATCCCAAGAGAAAGAAGGAGAGTTTTATATTTAATTATTTTTCCAAATTACATTCCGACTTCACATTTCGAACGGATCGATTCCAATACACGTTCAAAATTGAATTATACATTATA
>WYDF02104158.1:0-10550 GCA_009867245.2 Adranes taylori
GGACATGGGTCCATTATCGATGACTGCTACTTTCAGTTCGATAATGGACCCATGTCCGAAACTCAACTCACAAATTAAGTGATATATAACAGTGCTTACGACGTTTTTAAGTACATACAATACTGACAATGGAACACGTAACAAAAATAATATATAATATATATATATATATAACTATTATTTTTGTTATTTTATAATAAACAATTAATAAAATCAAAAATGTTTGATACACATACATTTGATACACTCTAAACACAGACGTTACTGGCGCCAGGGAGACTGCAGCCTTTCCATCCCCATTGTTTCGTTTTGTACTGCGATTTTTTAGTTAAGAGTTTTGCAAATGAAGACGGTTTAAATTTTTGCTGATTTGTAGGTTCATTTAACGTCTAGAATACGTGTTTTTATAAGAATTTTCTTTTCCGATTTAAATTTTCGTTTGTTTCAATTGAACCATCATATCATTTAATCAGTGATTGAAATTTCTTTTTGTAAAATGACTATAAGGGGCTGTTCTAATGACACTAACAAATTTTGCTACATCTGCGGTAAGCTTACAATCAAGAAACATCAAAGAAATATTACAGATTTTGTGAAAAGTATACTATGCTTACTTTGGTGTCAAGCTGGGAGATCAGGATAAATCTTGGATCCCACACATCGTCTGTTGTATTTGTGTGGTAGAACTGAAGCAGTGGTTGAGTGGAAAACAAAAATCTCTTCGCTTCGGGATCCCGATGATCTGGAGGGAGCCAACTAACCAAAAGTAACAGTGATGACTGCTACTTTTGTTCCTCAAATGTGCATGGGTTCAACGCCAAAAATAGGGAATTGGCGCCAAGGAATTGTTTACCCAAACATTCCATCGACTGTGCGTCCCGTACCCCATAGTCCTGGAATAACCAAACCTAAACCCCCAGAAAAACTTAAAGATATATCTTCTGACTCCGAAGAAGAAAACTATGGCTCTGATGATGATTTCATTTCAATGCAGCAGGAAGTAACGATCCTCAACTCTTCTCACAAAGTGAATTAAATGATTTAATGAGACACTTGGGCCTTCTTAAAAATTCTGCAGAACTACTAGGTTCTAGCCTAAATGAAAAAAACTTATTGGCACCTGGTGTCTCTTATTCATGGTTTAGAAGACGAGAAAATCACCAGATGGAATGCAGATACCAAGGTAGATGGAACAAAAACATGATAGCAGATTACTGCTGGTCGCTACATAGAGAACAGCCGCAAGTTACACACAGAAGATCTGCTTCCACACGTAGTACTCAACATAAAAGAAAAAGGTATTACAAAGCCTTAGAAACTTGACTTTATGCGGCCATTGTTGAATATGAAAAATCATATGATTTTGTACTAATGACAGTAAATGACTCAGCAATGTGGATTCTAAATATATGTGTGAGTATTAAAGTAATTTTTCAGACAAAACTTCTTACTTATTACTTTGTTTTACTTCCTAGAAATGTATTAACATGGAATATAAAGCATTATTTTTCTAAATTGTCAAACGCGATTTTCAAAAAACTGTTAAGTAATGGACAAAAACGAATGACATACTTGAAATTAGCATACCAAAAAATATAAAAGTCAATTGTTACTTTGCAAAAAATATTTGTTCACTGAAAATTTGCCGACCTGTGTTATTTAACAATATCAGGCTCTTGCATTATAGTTGCCAGCTTCTTCACATAAGCAAGAAAAACTGCGTCTGCAGGGAACATTGTTACGCAATGTAGTTTGTTCCAAACCCGCAGTTAGGGCCGCCGAGAGGGCGGGCCAGGGGGGTAAAAATATCCTAGAGGAGTCGTTGTGCCTCGAGAGCATACTATGCTAAACGGGCACTGCGAGGTAGCTCGTGGTTTTTTGCAATTTTACTTTTGCGCGCCGAGTAGATGAGTAAATGCAAAAGAGCCGAATTAATATCTATATAATGTTAGAAATATTTAAAAACAAACGAATACTTAAATAAAACTAAAATAACATCTCGAATTAAAATGATAATTCAGCAATTGAGTTGTGATTCGAATTTTTACGTTTACTTAATCCAATTTTTCATAGTTGGTATATATCCAATTATTAAGGTAAAGCTAAAAGGAGTATAAATAAATAATTAAGATAATAGTGCGTTACTCTAAAATAATAAATACATAGCTTGTGTACAGCGGCAAAATCTGTAAGTACCTAGTTTAACATTTCTTTGATGTAACTGGACAAATCATAGTCACTTTTATTCAATTGTTTATTTATTTTATTGATGCAGAGCGTTGATTATTTTATTTTACCTTTGGAAAAGAATGAGCATGTAATTGGATTTCATGTAAACATTTTTAACGACCAATACAATTTGATTAAAGTTTAATAACTGATTTATTTCTGCTTCCTGAATTATTAATGCTAACGATTGACGTTACCAGTAATTATCCATCCACAAGAGGGCATGATCAAGTCTGAAGGTACGTCCACCTTAGGTCCTGGCTAGTGTTTTATTCTAAATGAAGTGGTGCTATTTTGGGGGGATTTTAAAGACAACTTTCCGCGTCAATAATTCAATTAATAACTTTGCTAGAAGTAGCTAAACTAAAGTGCTATCTTATAAAATAGCAAAGGGATTCAGGTACTTTTAATTGTGAGCAGGGGATTGACGTCCGATATAAAAATCTCTCTCTCTCTCTCTCTCTCTCTCTCTCTCACCCATGTCACGTCGGATGAGAACAAGTCTCCGCCCTAAAAATAACATGACAATATATAAATTAATTAGTTGAATTAACTTACATAGGGTATTTTAATCCGGTAACAATACTACGCCCACAGAGACGCTACATATTACTGGAAACATTATGGAAACATCACTCTTAAAATATGATATTTTGTTTTGGGGCCTCTGCTCTAATATATCGGGACTTTGTGTATTGCAAAAGAAAGCATTAATAATTATTTTTAATATTAAATACCGTGTTAGTTGCTAACCAGTTTTTTATCAGCAAAAATATGTTAACCCTGGAAGATATTTATACCTATTCACTTTTATGCAATGTCTTTGCACATATAGGTTAAATTTTGTAGATGGGATCTAGAACTCATTCTTATTTAACAACAAATAAACAATTGTTGATGCACTCGCAAGTTAAGTATAACACCTCAACGCTACTTATCGTTGCATTCAGCTGCCAACACTATAGTAGGAAAGTACGTGTCATTGCAGCGCGCAGATATACATTTTTAAAGATCGTTTGTAAGCATATTTCTAAGATAGTTTCCAGATTTGCAGCAATTCCAATTTTAATTTTCCTTTGTTAAATGCTAAATGGTATGTCGTAAGATTACACCATATTGTATTATTAAACTATAATTAGATCTACCGCATTTTTTCAGAATGATATTTAATCACACACACCGGGTCACAATCAGACATAATTACCTAAGCAGTCTCTGCGTTAGATTGATTTTTGTTCGCAATTAATTTTAGTCGCGTAATTATTCGCTTCAGCCTTAAGTACAATTAACGGTATAATTAAATTTAAACAATTATATCATTTTATTTAAATATTAAGAAGTTATTAATTAATGTAACAACTTTTTACCATACCTTTGACCGTTGATTTTTACCGTACATGCTCTTGTTCGACAGACTGTATACTTATTTCGTTGCATGCTTATTTGGTGTGCGGCTATAATAAAATATATCAGGTTAAAGTCTGACATAGATTATGATTTATTAATAATTGTTTCTTACGTTGAAGACGATAGTTGAACAAATGCTTGTCATACACAATGCAATTGTAATATTTTCATATTATTATCATGTCGTATATTCTTTAACATATTTTTAATCCCTGTACAATGCGTACCAGTTATCAGATCAATAAACTTATTTATTATAAATCCTAGTCTTATTCAAGATAATATTAATTCAATATTGTGTATTGTATTACATAGGATTCTTCATTATGTATAAAGCTTTATGTAAAATAAGTATGAATAACAGATATGGAATTATTTTCAAGATTATTGTATCTATAAGTGAATATAATTTCTATTGAATTATCCGTTATTATACTTGAATAATATTACTTGCAGTGTAGATATTAGAATTTATTGCTACACCCTAACATTTACCGTTTAGTGCCCCAAAATATCTTATTATATGTATAGATTTGCAATTTTACCAAGAGAAGTTGGTAACTCTCAGGGGGTTTTATTGTTATAAAAGCAGGATCGTGGTTTTATTATTATTCTCTTTATATAACCACCATCTAAAGTACTTGGTCTTCTATGTAGCGCTTTCTTGTAGGCTCGATGATAGGAAACTCCCCATTCACACTTCCACGTGGTAGAAAACCGGCAACGCCACATAGGCGGCTAACGTGAGGGGGGGGGGGCGAGAGGTTGCTGGAATAAGCAACCAAACCCACTTCGCTGGATTAGGGCACCCTTTTATCCTAGAAATCATTTCTAGAGGCGGAAGAATTGTTTTAGCAATCAACGGCGTAGGATCAGGAAGGAAACTGGATACTACCTGATTAAAGCATTTACATAACCCCTCGTAAACTACATGGAAATGTTTTTTAAAATAGAAACATCGCCAGGGAATCCGGTAGGACCCGGAGTTTCTATACGTCCAGGGTAGGTAGTGTGAAATATGCGACTAGGCTTGGGACAGTGGACAACTTCCTATGCGAAATATACAACCAGGAAAAACCAAAGGCACCTTGCCACGTGGAAAGTGCGCGGACTCAATCAGCAAGTAAAATTTCAAAGTATCCAGGAAGAACTAAGCCGCCATAGTGTCGGTATAATGGTATCAAACAAAATCAACAACTTTGTGCTGGGCTATGAACCGATTAACGATCGAGCAATGTCTTTGAAACTTAATATGAAGCGTTATGCCCTAAACATCTTGGCACTATATGCTCCCACTCCCAATGACGAAGAGATCGAGGAATTTTATCGAACTGTCAAGTGGCAATAAATAAAGCAAAGAAATATTGATGTTAATGGGTGCTTTCAATGCGAAAATCGGTTCCACTGCCAACGACGATCATATTCGTCAAGTAGTGGGGAAGTTTGGGACAGGAGAACGGAACGGCAAAGGAGAACGCCTCATCCAATACTGCATCGAAAATACGCTCGCAATTACCAACTCGATGTATAAGAATCACAAACGTAGATTAGACATCTGGAGATCTCTTGATGGACACACAACGAATCAAATAGATTACATCTTGATTAAGCAGAAATGGAAATCCTCAGAAAAACGACGAAAACTTTACCGTCTGCAGATTGTGGAAGCGATCATCAACTCTGATGTGTGAGTTTACAGGAAAACTTAAAATCTGTAGGCGACGGTAAATTAAAAGTCTGCCCAGACTCACTGATGACCAGGTTACAGTTTTTAACAATAACGTCATTTGCGACATCGAACTTCAGCTCGAAGATCTTCAAACAATACATACTGAAGCTTCATGACAGGTTGTGAAAAAGTCTCTAGGTATAACTTTAGAAGAAACACCTGAAGAAGACCAAATACCCTGATTATCAACGGAAACAATAGATCTTATTAACATAAGAAAGAACATCAAATCTTGGAACATCGGGGTCTTGACAACAGTATAGATCTGGAAACCCCAACATTGGACACTTAAAGATCAATATGACTGTTTGAATTCGGAACTAGACCAAATTGCATCGGTGTGGAAAGATTACTGTGCCAATCTGTACATCTGTATGCTGTAGATGAGGTGAAAGTCGTTATTGACAAATTAAGAAAGGTAAAGTAGTAGGAATCGACAGAATATCAGAAAAGGTCTTGCAGGCTCTTGACGAAAGACTGGTCAACTTTAGTATTGCTTCACCTGCATAAGAAAGGGTCAGAAACAGTCTGCAAAAACTATTGTCTGTGAGTACTGATATCACATTCCAGCAAGATTATGTTGTACATTCTTTAATCGAGACTACGTGCCTTCCTGCTACATCAAATAACTCCAGAACAAGCCGGATTTGCGAAAGGACGGGGTACTCGAGAACAAGTTTTAAATGCGAGGCTGCTTATAGATAAGGCCGGGAATACTCGGTACCGATGTATTGTAGATTATGAGAAAGCGTTTCATAACGTTCGGTGGCCCAGGCTATGGACGACTTTAACACAATTTGGAGTACCACGTCATCTTATCACTCTCGTCCAAAACCTCTATGAGATTTCGCAAGCCCGTCGTTACAATCGATAACACATTATCCGAAAAATGTTGCCTTAGGAAAAGGCGTTCGTTAAGGCTGCGTACTTTCACCTCTACTCTACAACATCTATAGCGAAGTAGTGATGCGGTGCATTTTAGAGAACTGGAACGGAGGAGTGAAGATTGGTGGAAAGCGCTTTTCAATCCTTCGATTTGCGGATGATGCTCTTCTAATACCTAACAGCACCGAAGAGCTTTTAGAGCTTCTTCAAAGACTGGACGACGTCAGGCTATGGGTTCAAAAGAAATGCCAAGACAAAAGTCATGATAGTAGAACGAGACACCGAAAATCGAAGCCTACAAAAATAAGGTACTTTGAAGTCGTCGCAAAATTTGTGTATTTGGGCTTAATGCTCCATAAGTCCGACTCTTACGAATTGGAAATAAGACACCAAATTGAAATTGCCCACTCGGCCATGATAAAAGTAATAAAAAATTGGAAAGATCTAAATATCACTAGGAAAACGAAGGCAAACGTAGTAAACGCGCTAGTTTTTCCCGTTTTTTCGTCGGATTATCAGCGATGATATACGGACGAACACATCTCTCGACATGACATCATGGAAAAACTTTTTGTTCATGGAAAACCGGAAGGGAAAGGAAACGGGGTCGATCCCCAACTAGGTGGGCCGATATTATTTCGAAACGAACAGAAACAAGTTTCACTAAAGCAGCGAGTCAAGCGATCGATCGACAGACTTGGAAATCAACTGTTAAATGTATAATACAGATATTAGAAGATTGCTTTATTCAACGTCGTAGTCACCACACGTTGGTCACAACGTTGGACGAAGAAGAAGCACCACCATACCACTTTCTTTTTTTATAACCGATAGATAATGCTCATTTGTTCCTCAAACGGGGTGGAGAGAAATAGTTGTTCTTATTATATTGTTATTACATGGTTGTAGGTAAACACATGTAGAACGCAATAACAGTTAAATAATTAGGTTTATTGAAACACATATTTATAACACGTTAAATGACTCTTAAGTGCGACGTTGACTGACATAGTCTTCTTGAAGTCAATTATAATTCAACAGATAGTTAGGATAGTTAGCAAAAGTAAAAAGATATAAGGTATCGAATTAGATTTCAATTGGTTCTTGTTATTATTTGTTTTTCGGTCCTAAGGATGGTTCTGATTGAAACTTTTCTTACGACACTCCAACACTTAAATCTACAGATGCTGATACTGTTTTGATTACATTGACGGAACGTCGGCTTTATTGTTGGCGATGATGGCGATGTCGTCATCTAGTCATTGAATAGGATTGGAGATGTGAAATATGTAGTTGTGTGATGACGTTTAGTGGATCATAATTGTTATTGAAGAGATCGGCGATTCGGTGGATAGTGACGAATTTTCATCTTGGTTTGACGATTGACAACAGCTTCTTCCTTAAATTATTATTGACTTCTGAACAAATTATTCCCTCGGCTGTGATTAACGCTCGCTGACCGCAAGATAGATATGGTCATTTTAATTATTAATTATGACTTCGTATAGAACGAGATTCACACATCTCATCCGAAGAGGACAATTTCCAATTTGCGTCTCCTGGATGCTAGATTGCGTGGCCCTTTTAACTTGGGGTATTTTAACTTGGTAATAACTTGGTATTTGTGCAAGAATTAAGAATTGGGGCTTATTGTTAACTCATTTGGGCACTGCTAGCTCAGTTGTTCCAAGTGATTTAGTTAATAGTGTAAATATTGAAAAGATTGGGAAACTTAACACTTGACTTGGGTAGAAAGAAATATAATAGTCACGGAATTGATGGCAATCAATTAAATAATGGAACGAAAGGAACGCGACATCAATTAACTAAGCGTTAGAAAGTCAACAAGAAAATGTAGTTGGAGTAGGCGAAGAAGTAGCAGGGACATAGCATTTGGCATGAGTTAAAACTGAGAGAGCGGTGATGCCTGTGGTAAGACGTTGAAAGTTTCCTATTGGTTCGATAAAGTCAACTTTGAGTCAAAACTTTGAGTCGAATAGAATGTGAGCATCAAAGTATTGGATTGGCACAAAAACAATAATACAAAATCAATCATAAATATTCAATATGGCCATTTTTATCAACTTGGTGCTAAAACTAGAAAACGGGTATGAACAAATTACACTAGGAACAAATTTCCATTGTGCAAAACAATAACAAAAAATTAGTCTCTGGTATTATAAACAAAGCTAAAAGAGACTTCAAATTGAATTTCCTGAATTTTTTAAATGCTACTTGTTTTGGACTGTTTGGCAGCAGCTACGGTCGGAAACTAAACTAAATTTAAAGAAAATAATGATTAATGGTAATCCTTTTGTAATGTCTGGGCCTATTCTATTTAAACTTACATTATTTAAATTCTTGATTGATAAATTTTCTTTAGGTTACTTGATCATGTCTGTATCTACCTTCTTCATCTTTTTCTTCTTGTAATGCCATTCTATATTCTTTTTCTTATAATGTAGTTTATTAGATGAGAGCAACACTAGCGATTTTGTTGGTGGAGTCGATGATGATTGTGCCGTGAAATTATTCCTGTAATTCCCGAATGTATTTAAGTTCAATATTGAGTTCATAGTCTTCTATTAAATTGTTATTGAACAAAAATGTAATTGAATTTTACTCTTTTGCTAGCTCGTAACTAGAACTCAATTTAATTACTAGGGGGGACGTGGTTTGACGTAAAACGCACAGTTCTAATGCTAACTTGATAATCTCGTTTTATTAAAGCTAATCAGTCTTTTTATTTACTATATCTAAGATTATTATAATACGTGATTTAGTTAGAATCGATATAGGGTTTAGTGTGTACGTTTTGCACACAAAGTTTGTTTACATTATATCAAATCTAATGAACTGTATTAAATTGCAATATAGGTATGTCTAAAACATTGGTATGTCTAAAACTGGTATGTCTAAAAAAGTAAAACTTTTCAATGTGTTGAGCTTCTTTGATAATTTTGGCATAAACAATGTCTATTCCAAAATTATCAAAGAAGCAAAATTATCATGATAATTTTGGAGCTACCAAGTCGTCAGCGACGTAAGCCAACCTAAATGAAATAACGCACAGTTGTATTCGACGTACATGTATTTATTTTACTAATTAACTAATACTAATAATAAACTAATAATGGAATAACTAATACTCCTAATTATTACTATATACTACATAAATTACTACATCCATATATACCAATCGTAGGTGTTTGAAAAATGAACCAAATTTGTATGCAGCCACAATGCCAACTCACATACGATTTAATGAGTGAATAAAAATAACCAAAAAGTAACGAACTAATTTTAAACAATAACATGTGCAGATAAAAAATGCATGTTCAGTGGAAAGGCTGACACTCAGACTCATCGATAATTTTTTTATGTTTACAGTATAGTTTGGTACAGCCAATCGAATACAATGATCCAAATGTTCGAATCTGTAAGTTGATTGCGGTATTTGTTTTTAATAAACTTCATATTGGAGAACGCTTTCACTTTCAAGGTAACACGACATGTTACCATGAACTGAATATTTGTCTTTACTTACTATAGGCCAGATACATATTGTACGTCATTTCTTTCAGCGATGTCTTCGGCAAAGTTCTGCATAACACAAATTGCGAACTGTTGGATATCATTTTCCATGAAGGGTGAAACAACAAATTGCGCTACAAAAACCATTTCGTTGAAATCCTTAAAACGATTTTTGAAGTTATCCTTCAAGTTAGAAACTATTTCAACATGATATTTACTGTCATAGGCTGCCAATGAATTTTGTAATATATTTTCCGAAAGAATAGGAAAATGTTTGGCATCGTGGTTGATTACATTTTGTTCCCAAAACTTAAGCTTTTTGCTAAATATTTTTATATCAGAAATCATTTCCGCTAGTTCTTTGTCTCTCCCCAGAAGCTTTGATTGGTTCCTCTAAAGCTTAGAGGAACCAATCAAAATGCAATAATTAACAAACCGATATTTAGACAATATGCGCGAATATTTTGATAAAAGGTCCGAATATTTAAATATTTGAATATTCAATTTTAACATCTAACATCTGATGATTGTTGAATTTCTCTTCTTAAGAATCATCTTAAAAGTGTAGTACTTATAGTGTTCATGATGACTACAGCGCAAATGTAAAAATCTGAAACAAAGGTGTTGTCTCGGTACGTATGATGGTGGATCTCTCTCTCCCTCTCCCCCCTCCCCCCTCCCCCCCCCCTTCCACCCCTATCTCACCCACCCTCTCACCTCGCACCGCTACGCCACACTCCCATTCATGGCAGGCATACAAAATGGG
>WYDF02104180.1:0-10550 GCA_009867245.2 Adranes taylori
TACAGAAACATCTAAAAGGTCTCAACTCAAAACTGGAAAGGGTTTTATCGGCGCACCACTATTTTTTAAAAATCTTACGCTTTGCTAATATTTATATAAGGAACATCCCTTTTCGCGTTTTTATAAAATTGTCTTATTTTTTAATCCTATGTTGTTTTCAATAGAGTCTTGCCGTGAAAAAACGTTAATTCTTTCGGCTCCTTCTGGAATGGAATGTACACTCAAAAACAGCCTAAAATACCCGAGTTTATATTGGCTTTAGACGAAAAAGTTGTTCGTGTGCAAAATTATGTAAATTGATTGAAAATTCGATATTTAATGAGCATTTTTCGATGTCCATGTTTAATGAACTTTAGCCAAGTGGACTATATTTCCGTTCAAAATGAGTAACTTTAGATATATTTCATTAGAAAAATAAACTAATGCCGTTACTGTCAGAGACTAATGTTGTTACATATATAAAGTTTGAACCTTTAAAAAAGCATATTTAGCATCCTACACTACGTTTTATTAGTTTTAAGAGAGTTTTCACTATGTTTTCCATGTATTTGACGTTTGTTAATCAAAATTTGTTTAATCGGGTATTTCAAAGTTGAATGAAACGATGCTCCTTCCGACGCTTTCTCATTGATTTTAGACGTCTGCAAATTTTATTTCAAATTAATCGGAAACAATAATTAAATTAATACGATATTAATTCTTCAAACTCGAGTTAGAAATTTTTTTTTTAAATACATAACATGAAATAATAAAACTCTAGTTATAAATTCTTTAATTAACCACCAAATTAATTTGTCAGACTATTAATCGCGAAAACTTTGCGCTTGAACAAATTAACAATATTGACAACGTTTCTTTTCGAAATGAAGCTACTAGTTTTACTAGTCGAACATTGGCTAATATTACACAAGAATTGTATGTTATCATCAATCAAATTTGATGATAACATACGAGTTTTCAATTGTTAACTTCTTGAATTTCGAGGAACATAGAATTTGGTAGTCCCACATTAGATGTAATTTTTTCTTCTTCACTTGTTGTGTGAGTGTTACAAAATGTTTGTACTCGCTGGCCCAGCAATCATAACTGAATGCATGCGAGTACGTTATATGCTACAATAACGAATTTATGGACTGTATCAATCTAACACTTACCTCGTAATAGAAAATAGCCTTGATTTGCTATTACAACCAAATGAGCAATTTTTTTTATTGTGTTGTATCCAGTGATACTTCCGATGAAAGGAAAGATAGGAAGGAAGACAGGAAATTCGTTTGCACTAATGTTTACAGATTGTAAACCACTAATTTCTACTATTAATCCCCGCTTATTCCAAGGCGGGGGTTCACTGATAATAGCTCCAAAACTATATCTGAGCCAAGCCACGCTAATTGATTGGCTATGACTGACTAACCTATTTCTGTCTTTTTTACAACTACTATTTTTACCGGCAAAAACAGGATGCAATATAGGCAATATAGGCAATATAGGCAACTCAACCTACATGAGAGATGGGATGCATATTTACAATCCAGTCATTGAACTATTGAAATATTTTACAGAGAGATTAACTTATGTAAATTGAAAGTATAATTAACTAACCTAAATTGAAACTGTAACTAACTAACCTAAATACAAAGTATTAGATGAAATAAATAACAAGTATGGTTCCTTAATGTGTCTACTTGTAAATTTAATTTGTAGAATGTTTATAAAATGTCAACTTATTGAAAAATATTTATGACGCACAAGAGTGTAGCAATATCGTTTATGTCTTAAATAAACAAAAGCACCACATTGGAACGGTAATAAATTAATATCTACGTAAAATTTTTTTTATGATTCATAATTAACAATCGTTCATATCTAACACACCCACAATCTTTTAAGTCACACACGCTAAAATATAAGCTATTTATGTATCAAAAGAATAATGGGAATTCGGACAGCAAAAACATAGAAATGAAACGCTTAGACGTGCAACGTTTCGCTGATCTAATTGACCAGCTTCATCAGGCTCTTCTTCAGTCTGATGAAACTGGCCAATTAGATCAGCGAAATGTCGCACATCTAAGTGTGTTATTTTTAGCTGTCCGAATTCCCATTATTGCTTTGATTCCCATTATTTCTATATATTACGGACATTATTGTTTTTACAATAAGATAGAAATAAATCTTGATGTTGTATGACACTGATTTATGTAAAATTTTACTATTTAATCAATTATTACTGATAATTTAGGTTGTTCAACAGCAACAGTTACAACAAGTCGCTATTCAACAGCAACAACAAGCCCAAGTTCAGCAAAGTGTTCAGGAACAACAAGCACAGCAACAAGTTGTTCAACAGCAACAACAGGTAATTTAGATTATGGTAGATGCTTTGATCGTTTGTTTTCAGAAAATGGTTTATTAATATAATTAAGAATTAATAATATTGGATCAGGAAATGATAAAGAAGAGTGCATGGTAAGTATAAAAGAGTGGGAAAGAGAGAAGGAAAAGGGAAAGAGAGAAAATGTGAAGGATGAGTGTAAATAATTTGGACCAGAATGATGAGAATATAAAGGAAGAAGAAGTATTAGAGAAAATAAGGAGAATGAACAAAGATAGTGCGGCAGGCCCTGATGGAATTCCATGTGAAGTTTGTTGATGTCTGAGTACGCATGGAATTGATACACTAGTAAGAGAATTTAATGCGATGTGGAATGGGAGGGACAGTATGCCAGGTGAAAGAAGGAAAGAAGGTGAAATAATAGCGATATATGAGAGGGGATAGGGCGCAGGTGGAGAATTATAGAGGGTTACAATAATGAATGGAATATATAAGTTATTTGGAAGAATAATGAATAAGAGGATTGTGATATATTTGAGTGGGAACAGGGTGTAGTCAAAAATGCCAAACGGATCTATAAAGGGAAGAGGTTAACTAATAATTTGCTAATCATAAATTACACCTATAAATCAAGCATTGCGTACTGGAAAGAATTTATATATGGTGTTTTTGGATTTACAAGCAGCATTTGACAGCATAATGAGAAAGAAATTATTGGTGTAAAATCAAGAGTGGGAAATTGCGTGTTTGAATGGCTTGAAAGATGGAAGGGAGTAAGACAAGCCACGCGAAATAAGACAACTCCAATGAGCGGAAGCTGATACCTAAAATGCTAGTTATTAATAAATAGAGTTTGGAACACTTAATTTTCATTAAATTAAAATGTGGACTCCAATATTCGTGACATGTTACATTTGAAAGAGAAATGAAAGTATTGATTGAAAGGGTGAATAAGTATATAGGGAAAAGAGGTTTACAGGTGAACGTAGAAAAACGAAAGTGATCGTCAGCAAGAGGGGATGTGTGGGGAGCAGCAAATAAGACAAGTTAGGAGGAAGACAAGTTAGGAGGAAGAAGCCAAGTTAGGAGGAAATGTGATTTGGGAATTCGGTGAGAATGAGAATCGCCGAATATGGGGTATAAAAGGAAGAGCGGAGATGGAAAGGGTGATGTGTGTAGTACTAGAAGAATAAGTACTAGAAGAATGAGTATAAAGAATTTTGCAAGGTATGAGAAAAAGTTGGGGTGGGTGAGTATGTGAGATTAGTGAAAATGATTTATTTGAATAGTCTGGAGAATGAAAAATGGGGTAGATGTTTGAATGAATGGACAAAAAAGAAGAAGAAAGTGTTTGGAAGAATAGGATGGTCTATCGAAGATGATTCGCGAAAATGTGTGACGTGGACGAAGCTGTAAATGAAGTTGAGATAAAGATGCATCAAATTGTTGAAAGCATGAGAAAAAGAATGATAGTCCGATTTAGACATGGAAGTGACATGATGAGAGGATATAGGTATTAGATGGATGAGAGTGAGAGGATATGTAGAATTTGTGGAGGAGATGAGGAAAGGTGGGAGCATGTACTGGAATGAATTGGAGTGATGAAGACATGTGTTTGGCGGGTAATGTAAGATTGTGTTTGGGAGGAGGAATAAAAGGTGTAGGGATAGTGGAAGAATTATTAGGAGCGAAGGAAGATAGAAGGGAATTGAAGGTAGGAAATTTAAAAGCTGAAAATTCGCTATTCCTTCTAGTTATTCAAAAAATAAATTGGACCAAGTCAGATTGATGATATAATTTAAATAATGGCTTTTTATGCATTTTTGTCCGGCCCACATTGTTTGTGCCATTTATTATATTTGATTTATAAACGTACCATTTGTTTAGTACATGGAGGTTGATAAATATCTTGTGATAACGTTGAACATGTTATTAACATTATTACAATTTATTTTTATTGTGTGTATTAATTTTTTATGATTTATTTAAAATAAAAATTTTCTCATTTAATTTCAATGCATTATATACTGTAATAATAATTATTTGCTTGTAGGTTGCTCAACAACAGCAACAACAGCAACAACAGCAAGCCGCAGCTGTCCAACAACAACAACAGCAGCAACAACAAGTAGCCCAACAGCAGGCACAAACACAGCAAACTCAACAACAGGCTCATATTCAGCAAGTAACAGTTGTATCGTCCGGTGGACAATGTATTCAAACATCAATGGCACCACAATATACTGTTTCCATGCATCAGCCGATGACGCAGGGGCCTGGTGGACCACAAACTCAGGTTTTACAAACACAGGGTGGGCAGGTGAGCAATGATCTCTAGTAAGGGACAACTATGGGTTTATATTCAAATATATTATTTTTGTCAAATTAAGGAATTAATTTCGACGATTCTGTTGAAATCTTTTAATGCGAGACACATAAAAGCTAAAACTTGAACAAATGAACCACAATCCAAGACTGGCCTAACTGCTACGAACGATAAAAGACCTTACGTATTTTTATCCTTGCGAAAGCCAGCTTGATTTACTTTTAAAATTATATTGCTTGCCCTCTTCCACTCAAGTCTTTCTAAAGACATAAAATAAGTGCGATCAGCCTATAATGGTGGTTGTCGTTTTAAGCTCTCCTGATTTTAGGATGCGAATTTTCAGTCGCACTTCAATAATTTGGGATATCTACATCCTTTATTAAGGACTCATTTTTAAAAGCAAAGCAAAAGCACTTACCGTAAGTTACTTAAATTTTCATATCATAGTCAAGAGTGGAGTGTGTAGTCTTTTGAAGGATGCAAATTAGTTCTTATGAAACCTGGAGAAAATGATTAGAATCATATCTGTCAACTGCAGCTTCCTGCAAAAATTGGACTGACGCTGCTGCTATTGAGATTATAACCAAACAATACAGATTTGTTGAGAACTTCACGGAATTTAGTCGTTCGACGTAGACTGATTTGGACTTTTATTACGGAGTCCTTTTGGATATGCTGGTAAAGCAGTTAGTTGGATTAAAATTTATCGTGAGCTTTAATTACTAAATCTCTCTAGATATGTTAGTAGACTTAATTATTTAAAGATATAAATATTGGTCACTACTAGAAGAATCCACTAATACGTTGTTATCTAGGTTTTGAACAGGACCTATATTACACATTGACTTTTTCTTCTTCTTCAACAAGTTTTGGTTTTAGATTTTTATCCTTCAGCCATTATTATTCATCCAATGACATAATCTGGTTAGTGTTTTTGTTGATTTAACTTGGTGTTGACAACCATTATTATTCACGATGCCTGAATTTCATCATCTGTACAAAAGCGATCGCAATTTCTTCCGCGTACGTCTTATTCAATAAGTCTTCAATTAGTTATTATATCTTGACTCTATTATTTATATTTGTTCACTAAAATTTTTTATTTACTTTGACATTTTCAACTGTATCACATTTGTGTAACTGTTCCTTTGACCAGGAACAGTTACATACTCTCGTTGTGTTTATTTTATCTAATATTCCTTTACCCTCCAACTTGGGTCGGTGATGGTGTCTAAGCGGATAGAAACCGACGTTAAACTGACAGAAGAAGGAATGAAAGAAAAGTTTTGTTTTGGAAATAATTTGGGGTACAACGGAATTTCCGTGATGGTGTCATAAACATGCTATTTTAATACAAAATTTATTGTATATAGATTAAAGTAATAAGATTTAAGTTTCACGTTTTTAACATTTATAATGTCAAATGCCGTATTTGACAGATCTCTACGTCACTGATGGCGTGTGTGTTAAATTAGATGGCATGTGTGTAAAACCTTCAAAAATTAGACATTGTGACGTTTAATTTTATATATGAATTCTTAAAATTTAGCATTGAAAAATGAAAAAAAAAATATATACTTTACATAAAGTACGCGACAACACTGGCTTACCGTGTTACGTACAATTTTATATTATGACAGCAAACGTGGCCGTTTATTTCATAAAAATAGTAATACGAAACGTAATGTTTTATTTTCTTAAAAATGCACGTACAAAGATGTCTCAATTTTTTTATAAAATTATGAAGAATTTTATGGTTTAAAATAAATTAAGGTAAATTTTGTATTAAAATAACATCGATATTGGCCGGAATTTCGATGCTATTCTGGTTGTTTAGATGTTTGTATAAAAGGCTGTTGAATAAGAAATTGTAATGATCATATTATCCTTTATCATTATTTAAAGGGAATGTTTCTATTTCTAAATGCTTCAGGTATTTTATAGTTTTTAATTGTTCTTGTAGGTTATAACCACTGGCGGAAATAATGCAACCATTACTACGTCATCTTTACAACAAGCCCAAGCTGCGGCGGCAGCTGCACAGCAAATTACTGCAGCGGATTGGAGTCATGCTGCACAGCGACCAACTGTACAGGTTTGTCATGTTTAAGTTTATCATTAAGTTATTATTACATAGTATAAAGTTTTTGAACATTGTAGTTTTCAATGAGATTGATTTCGAATAAAATGCCAACTTTAGAATAATTCATAATTTGCATTCAACTAATAACATTATTACAGTCGAAGTGCTGCAGTAATTTGGTGTATCGATTTTATTGAACAAACTATTCCAGCTCCAAAACAATTTTTATTCGAAAAACTATGGTTTATCAAATGGTAGCGCTAACAATCGTAGTTGCTAAGCTTCCTTATTCAAAGTATTTTTAAAAGTAACTTCTTAAATGATGAGCACATTATAGTAGGATGTATTTAGAGTAATGTTTTAATTCATTCAAATGGATACTCCAAATTACTTCAGTACTTTAACTGTGTTTTCTATAATGTGCTGATTATTTAAGAAGTTACTTTTAAAGATACTTATTGATTTGTCTCGATTGAATAATGAAGCTTAGTGACTTCGAAATCCGGATAGCGCTACCATTTTATAAACCATAATTTTTGGAATAAAAGTTGTTTTGCAGGTGGAATATTTTGTTTAACAACATAATTATTTTAGGTAATACAACAACCGATTCAAACAAATCCAGCTGCAGCTGCCACCTATCACCTTCAGCAGTTATATAACGCGCAAGGACAATTACTAATGCCATTACATCATGCAGGTCTTAATCCGCAACAAATTCAAGTTATTACGAAACCTGCCACATTTCAAACCGGAAATCAATTGGCGCCGCATATGCTGACGACGGCTCAAGGAAAACCTGTTCTACAAGCAAGTCAAGCGGGTAAATTACGAAGAACTTGTTATTTTTAAAATTTTTAGAAAACTCAAATATGTCGGACATGTGATAAGAACTAAATCGTAAAATAAAGACAAGTCAATAAAGAGTAAATAATTAAGAGGGCAGTCATTGAGGTATACGAAATGAAAAACGATTTTTTAATACTGTTTATTAATTGTCACTCATTTCTGTACAAAATGCGTAAACAGTATCTTACTATCGCGGGTGTAAGTGGCTGAAAGTTTTACCTAAATCGAAAAGGTTACATGGCACAGTTTATATCTACCATGAAAACCTTTCGGGGGGTTTTTTTTTTTATTAAAAACTTGTTCTAAAAACGCTTTCTTCCACGACATTTCTTCGCCACAAACACTTTACTACGCTAAAAGAACACCAAGAAAACACTACTTTTATTTTTTAAACAAAACTAAACAATTTATGAACCTAAGTAAAAAAAGGTCAAAGATAGTCAATAAAAATTATAAACATCAGAAAAGAAAAATGAATTTTGAATTTCAAAAAGTGGTATTTTTAGTAATGTTGCAAAATGTTTCAAAAAGTAATGTTACAAAAAATGGTAAGCAGTAGGGAAGAAATGATGGATATGATAAAGAGAGTAAACAGGTACATGAATAGAAGAGCCTTAGAATGTAGAAGACCAAAGTGTTGTTGTGTAAGAAGGAGGGCGTCATAGTAAAATGATAGCTTTGATTTAAATGGAGAAAAAATAGAAACAGTAAAACGATATAAATAATTAGGATACATGTTGATAATGCCATGATGACAATGCAAAGAATAAGGTGTATGTAAGTGAGAATAATAGATGTTGAGAGATCGACACCTTGTGAGATTGTATTGCAAGAATTCGATAGGTATAAATAATGGGAATCTGTGTTAAAAAAATGGTAAATTTTGAGATAAAAGTGTGCACGGAGGAGAGTGACAGGTTGGTGAAGACTGTATATTGGACAGAATTGAATGCGGTGGGAAGTAGCGTATGCAGGAATGATTGGTTTATGAGGAGATAAAAAGCAAATGAAAGGTGTAACAGACTCGCTCGCGACGCTGCTAACGGAGAGTCCTAGCAATTGTCACAAATGGCGCAAACAAATATCTTATTACAGAATTAACAACCTTTGGAAATATGAATCTCGGGTGCCAGGTCAGTTTAACGTGAGACCGCACGTTGGAACCGTCTCTTTGTTCACCTGTCCTCAGTGGACTCGCTGAGGCTGTGGGCAGCTACGAGTACGTGAGTAGTCCAGAAACTTCTTGATTTGTCTCGATTGAATAAGGAAGCTTAGTGACTTCGAAATCCGGATCGTGTTCTTGTCGGCAGCTGAAAAAGATTCTCGAAAAAGATGCTAATTATTAAAACAGCATTAACGATTTTACATAATAAATCTATTGGTCTTCATAGATAATATACACAAAGAAAATAATAGAAATGCGCAATTAAATGACATATCTCGATAGAATCTACGTTCAAATTTAACTGGCTATTCCATCACCGGGTTTCGCGTAATTTATTTATTTAAACTATTTTAAGTGACATTCTTTGTTACAAAGGATAGGGTGGTTGATAAGGAATGTAAGAGACATACTAAATGAAGCAGAAGAGAGAATGTGAGATGTTGAAAAGTAAGAGAGGAACGAAAGAATATGAAAGAGCAGATATAATGATATAATAATAATAATAACCTTTATTTGGAATACAATTACATTCTTAAAGGTATTCCATTTTAACAAAATTCCATTTTAACTTATTATTCCTAATACTAAAACTATTAAACTAAAATAAACCCATAAAATAATCACTATAAATTATGAACCTCAAAAATTTAAATTTGAAATTATTAAAACTCCTACCTTAATTTAACCTATATTAGACGAAGGAAAGGCAAAGTCCGGAAAGGCATCCTTATAATTCATCTTTCCCTCTTTTCTTCCCTCTTCGCCTTTCATACCCTAAAATTCTTCCCCTTAATTTTCCATAAACTCTCTATTCACATTTCTTCCTTGTATTACCTTTAATCTCCACACTCTTCCCGTAACCCTTTTCACGTATTCTCCCTCTCTCCCTTTTCCCTTTATTTCTTTAATCACTTTTTTCATTATATTCTTTCTATATCCATCCTGGCCCATACATCTCCAATTCTCACCACTCGCTTTTTCATCCTCCATCCATTCTATCCCATTTCTATCTCGTCACCATTTCCAGTACACATTCCCTCTTGTTCTCTCATATATCTGTACCCTCGCTCCTCACTTCCACACCTGAATCTAGCGATCATCTTTTTCTCTTCATGCTCATTCCTGATCTTAAGTACTTTGCCATTCCTTCTTCCACCCTTATCCATTCGTATTTAGTATTGAACCTGCTCCTATTTATCCTTTTGCGTTTCTCGCTTGCTTCCCCACATCTGTAATTCTCCCTACCACTTCATTCACCATCTCTTCACCTTCTCCCATCTTTTCTTCTCATCTCCTCATGGACCACCCAATTCTTTCGTACATTATCCTTCTTTTTCTAACCACTTATTTCTACCACCATCCACTCCATTCTTTTCAAACCCACTACATATATTTCTTTTCTAATTCTCTTCTCGTCATCCATCCATGCCTTTCTCTCAAAATTCTTTCTTACACCAGATAACCAACATCCAGTTTCTTGCAGCACTATTTCGTAGAGCGTTGTCCTATCAACTCCAAGCGTCCTTTTTATACATCCAGCCTGCATCCTCTCAATCATTTCTCTTTCACACTCCGCCCACATTTCCGCCCCATACATCATTACGCTCTTCACGCACACATTCGTAATCATCATCCTTATAACTGAATCACCAAACCTTCATTCCCACACTTATCTTATCCTTTCCATCGCACTCCTTGCTTTCTTTACTCTCGTACTAATATGCCCCGAACATGTACCACTTTTCATCAACATATATCCCCGATACAATATACAGACAATATCATCTGCGTC
>WYDF02104191.1:0-23764 GCA_009867245.2 Adranes taylori
ACATATTTAATAAAGACCTGCCTGTCCTTGCTTTAAACTATCGGCAACTAAATAAACTAAAACAAAGGCGAAACAACGAATAAAAATTAACTCGGCCATGGAAATTAGAAAAATAACAATAAACAACATCCATGAAATGAAACATTTTCTATTCAAAGCGAGAAAACTTTATTAAACAAGCGTCAGAATATTTTCACATTTTCCTCATTTTATTACGTAACACGTTAATGCCAGAAACTCCTGATATGCTTATTATCATACAGAACGTGTTAAAATATACGAAAATGAACGCAGTGAAAAATACGTACACGCACAGGAAGACGAAAAATGATGAAAATAAATTAAACGTATGAATATAAAAAAAAAACTATTACTTTTCTTGATTCTATTATAATATAATACTGGATTTCCTTTCCAGTAATTCTAGCTCAACATTTGAATATTATATATATGCTAGTGATTAGAATATTGCTATACGGAAAGTAGGTAGTTTGGAATAATACAATTTTCTTTTAGCTCAACGAGGCATCTGCAGCTGTTTCTCAGCCCTGTAGAGCCAATTACAAAGACAAATCAGCTATCAAGCAGCTAAAGAACAATAAAGCACCAGGTACAAAAAAACATTGCTTGCGAGATGTTGAAGGCTAACACTGGCTCATAGCAGAATTTGTACATCCAATAATTCCAGAACTGTGAGAGTTCTGGAATTACATTTATTATCAAACTGGCAAAAAATGAGCTGTAGGAAATAGCGTGGTATCGTACTCCCTAACACGTTCCGAACATGAAAGTTTTCAAAGTCTCTACTTCGAAAACAGTACAGTAACCTTGTTTTACATACAACATATTAAACTTAACATAATTAAACCACATCATTTTACTGCTTCGTCCAGTTTCTTAATTTATAATAGCCCAAATAGTTTTAACCTTGTTATTTTGTTCCAAATTTTCTTCTTTTTTCGGTGATTTAATTAGTATCGCATATCGTTTTGTAGAGCTATATTGGACTTTTCAAATGACATCTGTCACATTGAACGAAATAACATCATTTTATATTTTATGTATTTTTTTGTACGACCCTGGTATATTTTTTTGTATAATTTTTTACAGCGCCCCTGGTAGTACTAGTTATTGTTAAAATCCAGTAACTTTTATTTTTAAATCTAGTTACTTTTGGAACGCTAGTGACATCTAGTGTAAAAACTAATATTAATAATAAAAACATAACCTCTTAAACACAACAACAAAATGTTTCTTTTCATTCACGTCGGTGATATACGTGAACATAGAGCAAAAAATCCACCCTAAGTATTCACCAATATTTTAATACATTCCATAAAATAAGTAATCGGAATGGTGCATGCGCCGGACCTTACTGAGCAAAAAATTTCCGAGCAATCTTTTAATCTATATAAAAATCTTTTTTAATAAAGTTCACATAAAATATATACCATAATATATGCATTTTTATTAAATTTTATTTATCTAGTATGCACAGTAGTTGTTGTGAAATTATTAATGTAGACAGTCAGTCTCTTGACATAAATCCATCCGCGCAAATCCGTTCGCATCATAAACTATATTGACGTAACAACGGTGCCAGTGAGGCGCGTTATTCGAACGTTGATTGCCCTAGCATAAGCGAGGGCTGTTCCTGGTGTCTCTATGTCTAGACGCGTTGGATATTATATAGTCCACACGCTACGAACGGTACAGAAATTCTTGCCTCAAAATTGCTGTCCCTCGACGAGTGTTGTTTTTTTTTTATTATTTCCTCGCATGTTCAATCAGTTAACGACAGAAATAGTTCATCAAATAAATTGCTTACTCCATAGATCTTGAATATGATTTTCTCAGGTCTCATCGACCAACAAACCAAAATAAAGAATTTATTTAAAAAAGTGAGATCAGATTTAATCTATTTTGACATTCAAAATAAAATAATGTATGTCTCGACCAAAAGGCAGATCACATAGTTTTCTATCTGAACGCATGAAAACTTCTTTAGTACTGGCGGTGCAACTCGAGCGATAACAACTGCACCAATATGAATTTCGTAGATACAACGCACATGTCATAAAAAAGATGTAGTGGACAATCAGCTGTCCTTATTGCAACAATAAACCCTTGTTGGTTCGACATTTTGTTGCTCTTTGTCCTGATGTTGCTCTTTGTAAGGTTGCGGATAAAAATGTATTGTCACCAAACTGAGGACAAAATAACTAAAAAAGTAAAAGGGATGTAAAAAAATTACTGTTAAGGAAATTTCGGTACAAGAGTATACAGATTGGTTACGATTATTTAAGATTGTTTACGACCATAGTAGATACGATTCTTCCTTACATGATCAGATCTCCACAATTTGTTGCTTGTCAAAGACTAAAATGTCATTATATTTCTTCTTGGCTGCATATTTGCCTAATTTTGCCGGGGTATAGACTAAAGTTACAATATGATGTAAAGCGTATAATTCCTGTTTTGCAGCTACGAAAATTCTATAAAGCGCAAAAATGTTGTAGCTACAAAAAAATCAATTAGCACAATAATCATCCAATATTATTTCTCATTTTGAAACAAATCGTTGAAATATACTGCTGAATATCCATGAGGATGCGCAGCTTCTAGCAGTTTTTAAATTAAGGGGAGGCAGCTGCTTCTCATGATGTAATCAAACATATATTAGTCGCGGGGAAAAGGAAATAGGGGACAGCTATCCCACCCCCTGTCCCTCCATGTATAGGCCCATATGAATATTTCCTTTGTTAAGGAACATGATAATCTTTTGATAATTTTTTTTTTGATAATGGACTGATAATCTTTTCTGTTATACATATAATGTTTTATATGCCTTATATACCAGCAATTTCTGCGCCTCAGTGATTTCTATTTTTGGTGTTTATCAGTGGACGCTTAAGCATTATTCTCCTTACTTGCTAATTACCCATGATTTGTTCATGTAATCTTGGATAACATGGGGAGGCAGCTAAGCATTGGCATAAAGCACTCAGAATAAAGATTACCTTCTGATAACCATTCCACAGGGCATTTTTCCCTCCAAAATGTGGCTAAAATTTTAAGCTTATGTTCAATGATAAGGATGTTGACTTGAAAGTATTGATTGAAGGTATTGACTCGAAGAAAGAAGGGTCCGATTCTTCTGCTTCACCAGCCGTCTTCTAACAAAAGTTGGTGGCCACACACTTGAAAGCTTCTCTATCTCTTGCTACATTGATTAGTTGTTCTACATTCATATTGGTCAAGTCCTCTTTTTTCTTATCTTTCTCACAATCTCTTTACTCCCGTTGATACTTTCTTGTAATAATGCGTAGTTTTCATTTTTCCTAGGTACGATTTAACTATGGTCATAAGTTTTCTTCAGTGATCGCTGGGTCTTAATACTTCCTCAATGGTAATTTTTGCTGTCCAAGAGATCTTAAGCAATAGACGGTAGAGCCAGATTTCGAATGTATCGATTCTCTTTGTTGTCTGTACTTTTAGTGTCCACGTCTACTCCATACAATACGAATGACCAGACGTAGCATACTACGAATCTCAATCTAATTGAAATGGGCAGGTTTTTGTTAGTAAGCATCATTGCATATTTTATGAACCCTTTCCCAACTATTTCGCTTTTTATTTTTATTTCTTTATCCTGGTCTAATTGTGACTTTATTGTACCACCTAGGTAGTTATATTTGTTAACTCGTTCTACTTCCTTCCCTTCAAGAGTAAGGCGCGTGTTGATTATTTGCTTTTTTTATACGACCATGTGTTTTGTTTGTCTAATATTAATTGTTAATCCCACTGCTTGACTTTCTACCAGATTTTATAATCATCTATGCTTTCCGCTAAAATAGCAGTATCAGCAAATCTTATATTGTTTACCAGCACGCCTCCAATTTTTACACCTTCACATTAATTCCATGGAGCTCTTTGGAATATAAGTTGAGTATATTGAAGAGCTGCGGGGATAACATGCAGCCCTGTTTGACTCCTTACTGTATCCCGACTTCATTGGTTTCATCTTCATCTATTCTTCTTACCATAGCTGTTTGGTTGTAGAAGATGTTCTTTATGGGGTTAATATTAGTTTGGTCGATGTTGATACTTCCCAATTGATCTACAAGTTTTGCATGTTGTACCGAACGTCTTTTAAAAGTCAATAAATCACTTTCCTTTTATTATATTCTCAACATTTTTGAAGTAGCAATGACAACGCGTGTAGAGCCTGTATGGTTCCCATTCCGCCTTCGAAACCAAATTGTGTGTTGTCTAATTCTTTCTCGCATCTTTTGTAAATTCAACTTTATATAATTTTCAGAAGAACTTTAAGTGAATCAAGCTAATGAAGCGGAACTCATTACAAAATTTGGTATTGTTCTCCTCTTGCACAAGCATGAATATCGATTGGTTAAGCAATCTTGTCAGATTTTCCTTATCTAGAATTTTCAGAAATTCTACGGGAATAACATCGAATCGTGTTTAAAGTTAAGTTCTTCGATTTCGCGGCATTTTTCTTCCATCCAGCGCTCTATTGCTTTTTTGATTTCATATCTTATCTGTCTTTTGATTTGATCATACTTAACCTTGTTTGAATTTTGATATTTCCTTTTCTCTTCGATTATTGTAATTATTTCCATAGATATCCAATCTTCCCTTGCTACGACAATTTGCTCAACTTGTAGTAGTGCCGTTTTTATATCTTTCCAAGCATTCTCGGTGTCCTTTGTTGCAACCTCCCGGAATGTTTCAGAAACCATTTAATTTATTTGTTGCTTGCACTCTTCTTCTTGCATCCGTCTCAATTTTAGTCATTTGGGCTTTGATCCCCCATTTACGTGTCTTGAGTTTGATCTGAACGTTGGCCAGTAACTGATTATGGTCGCTATCGCCATCTATACTCGGATACGTTTTGTAATAGTCACAAACTTACTTTGATTTCTTATTATGGTATTCTGTAGGTGTGTCCAGGTGTACAATCTCTTCGGGCAGAGATCGTAACTTGTGTTTGCTATGACTAGATGTTTTTCATGACAAAACTGAACCGATCTATCCAATCTTCCAACTCAAACGCCTAACCCAAACTTTCCTATAATGTCCTCGACTTGACCTTGTCCGATTTTGATATTAAAGTAAAGTCGCCCATTATTATAGTGACTTCATGTGTTTTTCAATCTCCCTGTTAAGTTGTTTAAGCATAGTAGAATTTCTCGATGTCTTCTTCACTCTTCTCAGATGTTGGAGCAAATATCTTCATTATATTTATGTTTAGGAGATGAGCTCTTAGCTGCAACATCATGATTCTTCCGTTTTTATGTTGAGTTTGAGTGATTCCTTCTCCAGCAAAATTGTTGTTTGCTCGTCAAGGAACCGATTCAAATTTAATGCATTCCAGTTTGGAGGTATGGGTTTTCCACATTTCGAAAATTCTATTCACACCAGGGTGCCAGATAAAATTTAGCGCCCCTAAAAAGCCAAATTTAAATACAATTAATATTTCCAATGAATTTGTCGCCCTCTCCCCCCAGCAACCTCGCTTCGCGCTTGGCGCCTGATTCTAACGTTTGCACATTTCGGAAATGGATTTGCGTCTACTTCATTGGCAATAAAAGTTTTCCACATTTTTCTAATTAGCTTTAGCCATGAAAAACAATTGTTGATTCAGTCTAATAATTTATTTGACTTGCATTTAACTGAATTATTACCATTATTGGAAATATGTAATTTTAAATAGTTTTAGGCTGTGTAATAAAATATATGCATGTGCATTTGCTCTAAACTAGTTCTCCACCGGAATCCCATTTATATTGTCAATGCCATTGATATTGTCCTCCTAACTAGAGCCATGAATCCACAAGAGCCATGTCAGAGGTCTCGGAGATTTCGGTGAAGAACTAGTTTATAGCAAATCCACCGAAAATTCCTGTAGATACATATATATGTTATTATTATTATAAAAGTTAAAACTATTTAAAATTATGCCACAAACAGCTACAGAAGCACCCAATTCTTTGCAAATTCTAAAAATAACCGTTCTACTTTGTATAACCTTTAACTGCTTTTTTTTTCAGCCCGAGAATGCTGAAATAGGCAGGCATCACCTACACAGCGGCAGCAAGTCAATAAAAGCGCCGCTCTTTCGACGTCTTTTTTGTTCAAAAGATCTCAATAATAATCCTCGCTTGATGTCTGACGGCATATAAAAAATCGATGAAGGAACATTTATTACGTCATAAAAAAGTTTTCGATTGAGGTACCTATCCTCGCTAAGTCACACAATTTGCGTGCGGTTGGATCTATATAGGTACATATAGATACGCGAGGCTCTAACAAGTGAGGATAATTGTGCTATATTCTGATCCTTTTTTTATTTTATTTGATAGTCGTTTTGCTTATAATAAATTTCTGGGCGGGGTGTTCAATTGTTATCCTCAGTGGTTTGTTGTATAGTACAACAAACAAGAAATAGAATATTTATGGTTTTTTTATGTTGCCTGTTTTGGATAAACCATAAAAGTATTTTATTGCTGTCGAAGTTTATTGAAAGGCTGGATTTCAAAGATTGAAGTATGTAATAAAAATGTGGAACAATTTTACGAGGATCGGAGTTTTTCTTATCAGTGAGTAATCAGTACGAGAAAGTTGTAATAAGTTATATTTTTTAGGTTTTTTTTGGTTAAAGTTCATAATATATGAAGCAATTGATATAGTAACAGCCATTCCATAGAAATATATGTTGTTACAGAATTTAAAGCAGGATCAAGGTTATGCTTTTGAGCAGTATACTGCTTTTTTTATTCTGATCATTTGTAACATAAAATGTTCATTGCATGAGTTAATTCAGGGTTGAGCTAGAAAGTCGCTGATTTTTATTATTATAATGAAGTACTCAAACACATAATGGATATACGCAATAACAGAGTTAAAATAATTTGGTTTATTATTCTTAATATTTATAACTTCAAGTAGCGAACTGCAGATATTTAGATTTATGACATTAATATGACAATAATAAGCGATGTTCTTCTAATTATATTTTGACTTCTTTTCTCCTCCTCCAGGTCATCGGTAGAATTGAAAGTTGAATGATAAATGATTAACGAGCGTATTGAGGGTATTGTTGGGGTATCGAGGGGATTGTAAGTTGGAATTTGCTGCGTATGTACGATTTATCCGCTGTTGCCGAAATAATAGCGGAACAAGCTTCGGTCTCTCTATAGTTCTACCCCTGCCATCCTCGGTGCGCTGAGCGATTAGTTTCGTTCTTCCTCCGACGTTAACCTCCTCTGCTTCCTATTGACGGAGTCCTTTGACAAGAAAGGTTATGAAATATTGATATGACTGAATGAAATAAGAAGTGAGTGACAAAAGACTGAAAGATTCAGCAAAACATAATGGATGTAATATAAGGTATACGTATTTATCTCAATTGATGATTACAGAATTTAACTTTAAACAGCAATAAGCGATTTGAAGGTGGCGTTTACTTTGAACAAATCAGATTCAGAACTACGAGTTCTGCTCGCTATACAAGAATAGGTTTAGTAAATTAATGGTGCATTATTCTTATCGAATCGCGCGAGGTTCTCACTCGTAAACGATCAGAACAAGATCTAAAATGCGTCTAATTAACGCTGGCTTTGGTGGGTCCTTTCATATGAAATTAGC
The DNA here is from genome assembly GCA_009867245.2 of Adranes taylori. Taxonomy (NCBI): domain Eukaryota; kingdom Metazoa; phylum Arthropoda; class Insecta; order Coleoptera; family Staphylinidae; genus Adranes; species Adranes taylori. Next base: position 7,669 of record WYDF02104191.1, read on the forward strand.
TGAGAAGAAGCAACTTTAGGCGATCGGCTCACCGATGAAAACTTTCGTACATCAGCAGCACGCTGGACGTGGCTTGAAGGAAATCTCTGCTAAAACCTTTAGGAAGTGTGGAACTACTACCAATAACAAAGCATTTGTTATCCGTTGATATTTCTATTGGTCGAACTTGTTGACGACAGCGTAAGTGGTGGTGCTTAGGCGGTGACCAAAATCTTGAGGACAATAGCATCGAGCCCTTCCACTAAAATTCGTAGAACTAACAGCCAATGAGAGAAGACTTGGTCTGCCGAAAACATAAAAGTGTGAGAAGCTTAAAGATTTGTTGAAAATATGGTGAGTGAAAGTAAATCTTAAAACTGTTCAGTTAAAAATAATAAGCATAATAGGTTTCGCAAAAGAAATATCCAGATGCAGAAATATTCTCTATCTGTGTAATACGCACATCCATGTTTAAGAACAAAGCCTGCGACATGCCGTATAGCATCTGTCGGCAAAAGATTATATACGGCGGTGTGCTTTGGCATTAAGCGCGCGTAAAATCGGTGGACTTGACTATGATTTTCTATGCAGGCGGCATTTATTTGATGTTTTCACCCATTAACTGTAGAAACTATGTGGATCATATCGCAATAAAAAACTTATTAAAATTTGCAACATTATATGCAAATGGAAATATAGCCGAATAACTAGCTAAATAGCATCTTTCTTCTCATATACAAAAAAAAATGGGTTGAAACTATAGAAGAATTGTACATTCAAATTCAGGAGTTATACACCTTAAATAAATCCATTTATAACTAAAATTGCCCGACACTGCACTTTGATACACAAAAATGCTTATATACTCGTATTAAAATTTATCCAACCCAATAACTTTAAACCATAATTCTGACCAATCAAAATATGAATATTAAAATATCGTTTTGACCAGCCAGTAAACTGCGAGGCAACGGACCATGTAAAGAAAACAATTCCGCACCAAACGCAATCTAAAAAGCGTCGACGATAAATTTGCATTAAGTTTTGTTCCGTCTTTTTTCCCATTTAGATTCTGTTCTTTTGCCTTTCTTCAATTTAATTCCACCTTCTCTCCCTGCCGTTTACATACGTACCTTCAATCGTCTTAAATATCAGACAGAAAGTACACAAAACATGGACGTGATGCAAATATTTACAACGCAAGACCACCTGGTCTTACGAAAGCTAACCACAGATGAATGATTTTTGCAGTTTTAGTAATCACGAGAAACGTTGACAGACGTTAAGTATTTACATTTCTAGATACCGCAGATGCAAAAGGAAACAATAGTCTTTGCATTTTATCATTCTAATATTATTTCTACGTTAATTAGTTTCGTTCTAGTCACTTGCAATACACTATATACGAGAGTTATAGAATATTGATCTTAAACAATAAATTGTGCAATTTCTTAATAAGTGCTATGCCTACTTTTGACTTGAGAAATAGCCCTCCATCATAATTCTGGCAGTACGCTTCTATTCCAACAGCAATAAAGTTACAATGAGTGTCCACACGAGCCAACAGCCATTCCACATCTGATAAAAATTGTAAATAAAAGTTATTGACATTTCCTCCACCCGGAGCAGACATCAAATCGTCATATTACGCCTTGAAATTTCTATTGTTTTTTTTTCTGTGGAAAGAGACCAGTCTAACAATGATACCGAAGTAACAAGCCAAGATATCACAAGTGACGAATAGTTAGAGAATCAATGTCTCACGGAAATGAAAATACAACAGAAATTGATAAACCTGTGACTCTAGAGGCACAAAACAAAAAATCCTCCAATCCAAAATAAACAGGTTCTACTCCCATTGCCTATCCCACGAAAAAAAAATGGAGATTGTGTTTTTACCCAAACTTTCGACAAATTTTAAGAATGAAGTTTTCGCCATCATCTTCGCAGCATCGATTGAAAACATTTCATTAAGAATAGCTTTGAGAAAATTATCCCTACTATACCTATGTTACCCTGAATTTGATACGCTTGTTTCCATTCGAAAGTATGAGTTTAAAATGCTACCCGAATGTACTCTGAACAACTCTTCTCTATAACAAGCTACCATCCTCAACCTATTCCAACAAGTTTCATCCTAGACTATTTTCAACACTCTTCCCTCCCCGACTCAAGCAAATGGACAACTTCTCAGGGAACAGTTTTTCAGAATACATTCTGGTAACATTAGTCGGGATATTAATCCGCCAATCGCTGCTGCTTCATTAGCATTTTAACCTCATGTTTTTGAACCGACACAAGTTCAACAAGATGATGTTAAAATGCTAATGGAGCAGCAGCGGACTAATATCTCGAATAATGTTACCCGAATGTATTTTGAAAAATTGTTCCCTGTCCTATCCTTAACCTACCATCCTTAACCTATCTCAATGAGTTCCAACCTAAAATATTGTACCGCCAGAAAGAAGTTATTAAATAAATGGCTACGTGTCTTGATTCCGGGGGTGAGAACCCAAAACACTCCAGCACACTTATAATACCTATTATTGATTACAGACCAATTCTTTATTCTACTCTAACTAATAACCAAGTTCACAGTCTAGTCACATGTGAACGAAGAATCTTACATAAACTAAACCGTTTGCATTATCGATTTCCTAACAACATTCTCTACAAGCACTGCTCGGTCACACCCATTTCTGATGGCCTAAAACATATTCAATCCAAATACCCCTTAGAGCACATTAGATAGAAAGAGCACACTGGAGAGATTTCAATTAGAAGAAGTAGGATGGGGCGAGCTTAGTACACCAGTTACTCCGTTGAGGGAAGCACAATCAATTTTTCATATAATCGGATAATTTCCTAAAGCAGGTTCAATTGAGTTAATTTTAGTATGCGATTTTATGCGTATTGTGAAAGATTAAAATATAAAATGTAAGTAAAAATTATATTAACTTAATTGAAAGCTCGAGCACCTCTAAGTTTTCTAATATGATTTAAATAAATAATAATGATTTAATATTTTGAAAAATAAATTTTAATTCCTCTATCTAGTCGTCAATTGTCTTATAACAAATTGAATATAAGTTGTAATGAAACGTCGGAACTAGATTATTCTTTCTTTATGGTTTTACTAAATCTGACCTATGATTATGCATTAATTAAATAAGTTGATGTTCATTCGGTATCATTTAATTTTATTGTTGATTTTAGCGTATGCGTATTATTTCCTTGTTAACGCATTCCTTTCCTCTTTTTAATGTATTTAAAATAAATTATAACTAGAATGAGTTTTATTAATTACAAATCCCCTTTCATTATGAACATATACGATCGATAAGTTGTTTTGTTGTCACTTGATTGTTTCGTAAATTAATACATTGTTAAACTTTCTATGTGTTTTATTTGTATTTTCTTTATTTTATTAATATTTGAGGCGCACTTCTTTTATTAAGGTCGATCTGTTGGCTTGAACGGGAATACGGGATCACGGGAGTAAGGAAAAACATCTTGAAATTTTTACACAAAGTTGCACTTTTGTTGCATTTTTACACTTCTGCAGAATCCTATTCTTCTATTATTTTTCTCACATTTTCATTTATTTTTTTCTCCCCTATTTGACCGTAGTCCCGATGCGAAGAAGAGGAAACCGTCGTGAGAAGAAGACGTTAACCAGAAAATTGACCGCCCAAGCGAGAACAACGAAGATCTACAGTGGTATTCAACCATCCACGTCATCCGCGAACTCCGCGCCTCATATTAGTGTCCGATGCCGGTACTAGCATCCGAAAAACAAGAAGATTCTCCCTCAGCGCCCGGTACGCCAATTCCACCCACCGCTCAAGCCTTCGTCCGACTGCCGTCGATCCCTGGCAAGGGGTGGCAATATCCAGCAACCTTTGAAAACTATCATCGACGTCTTTTTCACCTAGAGACCGCATATCCATATTCACAACGTATACATAAATTCTACGTCTTCAATAATGCATGATCCGATCTTCAACTACGTATTATTGGTTTCGTTATTCAACCACCGTTCAACAATTTAGTCCGACCAAAAACTGTAATCTCGATGTCTTGTTGTAACAAAAAGAAAAGTTTCACCCCAGAACCGTACTCAAGACCGAAGAACGAATAACATAGAATCAAAACATATCTAGTTCGTCACTCTTTCATTTTAATTTGTTTTAATGGAATGGAACAGCCTAATAAATTTTGAATTTTAATTTACTTCAATTATCATTGTCTATCAATTGAAATCGTAGGTCGAGCTATTCTACGTATTATAAATATGAGGAACAAGAAACATTATTATATTACTTTGTTATTGCGTATACATATGTGTTTACATATAGATTTAAATTTATGTGCAATAATAGAAATAAGCCACGTTCTTTCCCACTCCCTGAATCTCATGTAGAACATTAAATGCGACAATCAGAATAAAAGTAAAAGCAGTATGGTAGTTAATAGCATAATTACGATCCTGCTTTAATAAGACTAAATTCTGTATAACATGTGTCCAGGTTTAGTCTTAATATCATCACATATTATGATGTTAAAAACACTTGTAATCGTTAACTAATAGATTTACCACACTGTAGGTCCCAAATCAATGCTATTTACTTCTACTTCACTAGACTCAAAATCTTCACTGCACTGTTCATACAAAGTATTTTACCTGAAAACAAAGAACAATATAATTAAAAAAATTATTCTATTAACACAATAAACTATTATAAAATTACGATTTTAAACAGAAATATATGTTCAAACTAAATTGTTGCATTCAAAACAATCTGATGAAAATATAGAAGTGGAGAAAGAAATGTTACAAAAAAGTTTAAAACAGCTATGTATATGTATACAAAGCAAAAACGTAGTCGCGAGAAACAAGAGAACGGATTCTCGGAAAGGAACGTTTGGAAAGATTTAATGCTCCTGCAAGGTGGCATACCGATAAAAATAATATTCGTCTCGAAAGTTGCAAATTATTTTTACCAGTGTCGTCACTCGAAAATATATGCTATGAACGCAGTTCTTGTACTATAGAGAAATACATAGAATCATAATAATACGAAATTTACAATCTAGAGTTTATTTTTGCTGGAGAATTTTTTCTATGTGATAACGATGTATTGTAAAGGACAAACATTGCACTCATTTAAATTTAGTTCCATTCTAAATACTCTAAGTACTTTCAATACTAATATTCTAAACGTTAAGTTCATTACATAATTAGAAAATGTTTTACATAGCATTACCTAAATAGAAACGTCATGTAAACGTAGCACTATTCCTGTATGATTTAATTAACATCTGTACTTTGGTGATAAGGGGGAGAGTAAAAAGGGGTACGCACCGGGTCCGGGGATCCTCATTAATTCAATTAATTAACAATCGCAATAACCAATTCCTTAATAAATAATAAATTGAATGAGAATTTCACTAACAATATATCTAAATTGACTAATCTCATTTATCAAAGAAATATAATATACAATTAAATATAATATATAATATACAACCTAACTAATCAACTAAGCAATATTATAACAAATTAGTTAAATCAAGGAAAAAAATATAAATTATCTATGTAATCTTAATACGTTAACATAAAATCCAGAAAGTCAGTTAGAAGATCACAGCTTCTGATAAACATTCCGCAACATGGAAAAAACTTATACATATATCTATACAAGTAAACATCAAACAAATTCGCCGAATAAGCAGGCGGCATATGTCGCGTCAAAGCTTTGATGCTCACCGCCGGCCGTAAAACGACAGCGGCACTCATTGTTGTATAGTAAACGAGTTTTTGTGTGTCTCCAATATGGGCAACGACTTTTGTTTTTTCATCATTTTAAAATAACGTTGTGACCGATTTAATTTAATCTCATTAAGTATTTCACCCACCACATTTTCTGAATGACGAGTAAGTTTTTACTCTTTGGGCTTTCAACAATCTGATTGGATGATAAATGCATACATTTTAAAGAGAAGGCGTTTTCTACCATTTAGAAATCACCTTGCATTTCACTAGATAACCGTCATACAATAATGCAACTTTGTCCTTAATTTTCTTAACGTATGTATCAGGAAGAAACTTTTGATTGATCGGAAGTATAACCTTCCTAAACATTTTGTAGCAGAGACTTCTTTCAAACTCCGCCTTTTATGCGGCAGACGCCGTCGACAGCCATTGGATTAGGCAACGCGCCACAGCTTAACCGATGCATCAGGAGCAGCATCCTTTCCCAGAAAATTCGCATAAAAGGAGCCATCCAGGCCAGTGATCCTGAGATGCAATTTTTCAGTTGTTGTCTTTGGGTGTGCTGCTAGAATACAATTCGCGCCCGTCCAAAGCTTTAATTCTGAAATCAGACCTAGTCAATTTCTCTTGGTCAGCGAGAACTATCGCAGCCATTAATTGATCTGATCTTAAAGCGCTATAGTAAATTTTCAAATATTCAATCAACATATTAAATCTACGAATAAAAAAATAATTAAATTAAAATTCTACAAAATAAAATTCAACTTCTACGAAACAAAAAAAAAGGGGATAAGTATCCGACGATACATCTTTTGCTGAATCTTTCGATTCCCAAATAATTATCACTTTCTTCTACTATTATTCTTATACTATTTTCCCATTATCCTTAACATCGATGCAATATATGGAGCGTAACACGAGAAGAAGACGTTATCTAGAAAGTATCGACCATTCGAGAGTAGAAGGACATCACCCACGCTAGTTTAGGTACTTCGGCAGAGATCAAATTCATTCCGTCAACCCAAATTATTAGTCAATATCCGCAACATCAATATTCATCAACAAAGAGCCTATTATTATAACGTTTCAATGCATTTCTACACCTGCGCGCATTTCTACGAAAATCCTACGCCAACAGCGCATAGATAAGTTCAACATCTGCCAATGCTCGGTTCGACCCATAAAAGAAATTAAGTACTTTATTTTAAGAATTAAGAACAAACGAATTCCTAACCCAACCCTGAATCTCATACAATAGCATTGATTATTATTTTATGTTACAAACAGAATAAAATATAAAAAGCAGTATAGTAGTTAACAAATTACTCTCCTGCTTTGATTAGAACAATTAAGTCTGTAACAGTAATAAGGTAACAGAAATAAGTTTTTAATGGAAAGAAATGATTTAGATAGTAGGACATCCTGCAATAGTTAAAGAGTTGGGAGCTTAATCCTTATAAACTATATTTTGTCCCGGGGACCGTTTAAAAGTATTTTTTCTGTTGAAAGTATTTTTTCTGAAAAAAAATAAGGCTACATGTATTACGAAATGTCTATAGTCCAGATGTGATCGATAATTTTTTGACTAGAAACACTCAAACAAATTACTATTCTAATTATTTCTTGTCACTAATTTACTTCAAAGATTTCTTTTTCAATTATTAAATTATTAACTTCAAGTTGGTTAGTAAATATTATTAGTAATAATATAGTCATTTCAATAGCAAAGTCGTGGAAATTCATTAATTTATAAATAGAATTCAATGTTTAATTTTTAAATTGTTGTATATTGAATAGTGTTTTTAAAAATTAGGCCCACTAGCGTGGGACCTTAACTACCGACGAGCCGGTTGGAATAAATTATAATTGGGCTGAAACTGGACAAAAATAGCCAAAATTAACTTCGATTTTGATCGTTAACCAAATTAAACCTACAAATTGGACTAATTATTTTAATTTTAATTTCTTTCATAAATTTGAAAATGAGTTGAATTTTAAAATGAATAGTGTTGGATATTATGATTATATAAATAATAGAAGTATTTATTATTGACATATAGGTAGATGTTATTAAATTTTATAGGCATGTTATAATACTGAAAATAAAAAATTATAGTTCCAAAACTAAAGCACCAAATGAAACCAAATTTTACAGGACAAATATAAATCCTCCGAAAAAGAATCTAGAACATTTTATTAACTCTCCCTATGATACGCAGGATACGTAGGATATGCAGGATACGCAGGAAATACAGTACTATTGTGGCTTAAAAGAATTGCTTTGTATGTAGTTTTAAAATCACATTCCGTACGCTTGCTTGTATGCAGTTTTGAAATCACATGCCGTATAGTCGAAAAGTTTCTCTTCGCTATGGCTTGGTTTGTGGATTAAAAACTTTGCTTTGTATGTGCAGTTTTGAAATCACATTCTGTACACTCGATAGGTTTTTTTCGCTATGACTTCCTTTGTGACTTAAAAGACTGTGGTTTTAAAATTACATGCCGAACACTCGAAAGGATTCTCTTCGCTATGACTACATTTGTAGTTTAAAAGACTTGCTTTGTATCCAGTGAAATCATATTCCGTACAGTCGAAAGGTTTTTCTTAGCTACTACTTCGTTTGTGGATTACAAGCTTTGTTCTGTGACTTAAAAGACGGTAGTTTCAAAATTGCATTCCGTACACTCGAAAGGTTTCTGTTCTCTATGATTACCTTTATGGTTTAAAAACTTGCTTTGTATGCAGTTTTAAAATTCCATTCCGTACACTCGAAAGGTTTCTTTCCGCTATGACTTCCTTTGTGACTTAAAAGCCAATTTTTAAATCGTATTCCGTACACTCGAAAGGTTTCTCTTCGCTCTGAGTATCTTTGTGGCTTAAAAGGCTTGCTTTGTATTCAATTTTAAAGTCACATTCCATACACTCGAAAGGTTTCTTTCCGCTATGACTTCCTTTGTGACTTAAAAGACTGGTTTTTAAATCGTATTCCGTAGACTCGAAAGGTTTCTCTTCGGTATGAGTATAGTTGTGGCTTTAAAGACTTGCTGTGCATTCAGTTTTGAAGTCACATTCCGTACACTCGATAGATTTCTTTCCGCTATGACTTCCGTTGTGACTTAAGAGACAGTAGTTTTAAAATCGTATTCCGTAGACTCGAAAGGTTTCTCCTGTCTATGACTACCTTTGTGGTTCCTAATTTTGTATGAAGTTTTGAGATCACATTCCATACACTCGAAAGGTTTTTTCTCCGCTATGACTTCCTTTGTGACTTAAAAGACTAGTTTTAAATCGTATTCCGTACACTCGAAAGGTTTCTCTTCGCTCTGAGTATCTTTGTGGCTTAAAAGGCTTGCTTTGTATTCAATTTTAAAGTCACATTCCATACACTCGAAAGGTTTCTTTCCGCTATGACTTCCTTTGTGACTTAAAAGACTGGTTTTTAAATCGTATTCCGTAGACTCGAAAGGTTTCTCTTCGGTATGAGTATAGTTGTGGCTTTAAAGACTTGCTGTGCATTCAGTTTTGAAGTCACATTCCGTACACTCGATAGATTTCTTTCCGCTATGACTTCCGTTGTGACTTAAGAGACAGTAGTTTTAAAATCGTATTCCGTAGACTCGAAAGGTTTCTCCTGTCTATGACTACCTTTGTGGTTCCTAATTTTGTATGAAGTTTTGAGATCACATTCCATACACTCGAAAGGTTTTTTCTCCGCTATGAGTTCCTTTGTGACTTAAAAGTCTGGCTTTGTATGCAGTTTTGAAATCACATTCCGTACACTCGAAAGGTTTCTTTCCATTACGACTATGGTGACAGCCCTGATTTTTAATTATTTGACCCGATTTCTCCCGAGTCCCGCGACTCTTAATAAAAGTCCCGATTTTAAAAAGAATGCGCCCGGACATCTTAAATAATTTGTTCTTGTTATCATTTAATGAGTTCTGGGCGTTTTAAATATGGGAATGGATGTCCAAAAAAAGGTCATCGACTTTTTAATAAAATTTAACATATATATATTTATATAGTCTATATGTATACATATAAATTATTTAAAATATAAAATATTATTTTTAATTGAGTTAAAAATACGAAATTAAAATATGTATATATAACTATAACTTACATAAACATTTTATATAGAAATTCTATGGTCTGTTTCTATATAGTTACGAATTTGTTTTTATGTGAATGTTGTTGAAGTATTTAATTAAAATTGATAGTTTTCGCGAATTTAATATTATTTATTACAAAATGTTAGTCTTCAAATCATTACTTGGTAGAAACATTACATCAAAAATGATGATTTCCTAATTTTGTTTGATTAATATTAAAAAGCTAATTTTAGTTAAAAGTAACAACGACACACACACAATGACAATACTTCAGCGCACTAATAATTACTAAAAATGTTTAAATACCTGATTTTCGTCAGTTATCAAGATGATCGTAATCAAAGTACTTCTAGTAAACAAAACAATTTAAATCAAGATAATAATTTAATAATGGTCAATCAAAATCAGGCAAATGCCAATGATAACATTCAAAATTATTATGTAAATACAATTCCCACCTTATCATGCTTATCAGTCTACTTTAAGTTTGTTCATAGCAGCTTGCGAAAATTTAATTAGTACAATTTTAGATAGAACCAATAAAAATAATCCAAGGAACCAATGGGTCTTCAAGATTATAATTTGTAAGTTAACAGGGAGAGCCCAAAACTTAAAAGGCTCAAGGGAGGAGGCTACGAGCTGGCTAAAAATTAAAGAATATCAGTATTTCGCTGATCAACGCGACGAAGATTGCCTAGTTACGGGCTTAAGGCTGATAATGCCAATTCTGCAGGCCTTAAGGCCGATAAGGTAGGAGGATCCCATCGAAAATGCTTAACAATATAGCATAAAGATACAAGACTGTAGGAGTCTTTTACAAACAAAACTTATGTAACAGTTGCAGATAAATGATGCATCGAGTATAAATGATTCAAGCGACACTGATAATAATGATAATTCAAGCATGTGCAAATAGAATAATCATGTTTTTTGTAAAAAAAAAATTTTCTTTTTATTCCTGCTCCAAATAGTAAATAGATAGGTCGCGTTATATTAGAGCTAATAATTCATCAAAAATAAATTCGAAAAAGACATTATGTATTATTTAAAATCGAATTAATTACTTATTGCTTTTATATTTTTATTTTGAAAGTGTATGGAATGTTTGAAACGAATCCACAATACATGCAATAATAATTTTGTTTTCATAGTTCCATGCTTTATTACCTTTTAAAGCAAATTCCCCCTCGCACACGCGATAATATTTTCAGTTTTCGCAGTACATGGTTTACGGCCTTTTAAAACATGCGATTATAATAATTTGACAATATCGTCGAAGTACTTTTATTGCACGGCCTTTTACGACTATATATAGCCGTGCTTAAAATAAAGCATTCCCACCTTTCTCACAAGTGAAACGCTACAATCCGTAGATAAGGACGGTGATATCCGTATATCGATGTGCCCATATTTCTACAAAGTTCTCATATACCATGTCATGTTAAAGAACAAAGAAATAATATTCGCTTTATCTTAATTTCTATATTTACGTATATTGGTAAAAGTGTATATGATATATACACTATAAGAAAGCCACTGGCATTTTACAAATATTATTTTATTTTGAAAGTAACTCAAAAGTTATATATTGGACATATACAGTAGATCATAAGATGCATATTTCTAATTATGAAGTAGATCATTTTGCATTTCAGAATCACATATATATTTTACTTATACTTATGTACATCTCTCGGAATTAAATATATAGATTAAAAAGTTCCTAGACTGTTCTAGAAGATGAGATCTTAATTGTACATCTGCATCGGGCGTACATAAATCTATCGCCGCGATACACATGATTATTATTATTTAGTTTAGTCTCTACTCAGCATGTAATTAAGTTCGCGTAGATTTATATTTTATATTATAAATAACTCTAAATGTTTGCATTGGATTTAATAGTTCAATTAATTATTTTTATTAATTTAAATAATTAATTAAATTAATTTGGAATTCAACTAAACCTTGCGTTGTATATCCATTATTGATTTATATTGTAATTAAAGATGATTGGCGCCTATTTATTGACAGGTTAAAGCGAAATATAAGATGTGTCCTTCTACTGAATGGGAACAAATATGGTTCAATTCCAATTGCTCACTCAATAAAATGAAAGAAAAATTTAACATAGCTTTGGCTTGAAGAGCATAAAGAGCATGAATATCAATGGGCGATTTGTGTGATCTTAAAAATGGCAAACTTTCTCCTTGGAAAGCAAAGTGGCTATACCAAATATCTTTGCCTTTTGTGTCTCTGCGATAGCAGAAACAAAACACACACTACTGAGTTAGAAAAGAATGGCCCAATTGAGAAAATATAGTCGTTGGAGAAAAAAATGTTAGAAATGACCTTAGAAAATCATCTTTCCTCCACTGCATATCAAGCTGGAACGTAAAGATTTTTTTTGATAAGAACAGCTTATGCTTTACATAAATAAGGGAAAAGAAATGCCTCAGTTGGGTAAGGAAAAAATTAAAGCAAGAATATTTGACGGTCCACAAATAGACAATAGACAAGCCTTCGTAAATTCGATGAATGAAGCTGAACGAAAAGCCAGTGTTTTATTTGTTGCAGTTGCTTAATGCTTAATAGTTTCCAATCCCTTGGGTGTAACATGAGTATTACTGTGCACTTTTTATACAGCCACTCCTGATAATTTTTTGAGACACTAGTAAGGAACAAGATGAAAGATTTCACCAGGATATTAAAACTATATAGGGCCGCTAAAGGAATATGGGTCACGATGGAAAATTACTGCTGAAGTTTTAAAGGGTACGTTCCAAACTACATTCAAGAATGTCACGAAAAGAAGCTTCTGAATTGTTCAGTGACTATAAATTAATCCCAGAATTTAACTTAAAATAATGTAACGTATATTTAACTAAAATTTCAAATTCGTGAAGTCTTAAAAATGCAAATTCGGATTGACAATTTTGGCATAACTACTGTGACAAAACGAGTAATTAGTCATTTATGAATCGGTTAATTGCACGTAAAAAGATAATTAGCCGTCTGGGCTAGTCACCGTTCAGCGATTCAAACCCTCACATCCTAAGCGAATAAAAGCACTAATTCGAATTGTGAAGTTTCGTGCGTCTCTTTGTGACATTCTCAAGATATTAAGTTGGTCAACGAGTAAGGTGCTGGTAGTTTAAAATTTTTAATCTCTATTGCATTTGTAATAATTTTTCTTTAAATTCAAAGTTTCCTTCCAGTTTCTTTAGAAATCACAGAAATTTGAGCTCCTAGGCAATAATGACATTTGAATTCAGGGCATTAAATTTATATTGCATCCAAATACCCCGACACCAAAACAACTGTTGGCCTGTGTAATTAATGCAGTTCGTTTCCAAAATCTCAGGCAATAGGCGATTCAGGTATTTTATTTGTAACAATGTTTGTTACTGTAAAGATAAAAATCTCTTTAGATCATGAATTAAATCAAATTAAACGGACGAGATATGGGAACCCTGAATTAATAATGAACTAAGACGCATTTATTATTTGTAAATATTGATTTGCCGTGAGAGATGTACTGTTGCTTGCTTTGTCGTGCTGTGTGGTGTTCCGATAATATATACATTATCGTTTAGTATGATACCCATTTGCTGCATATAATATGTTGGCTGGAGCTATAATAAACCGCGTCGCTGCTTTTCGTCGCTGCCGCATAAGTGCTACGTTCTATTGTAACTCGCGGTAATGCCGCTAAGAAAGTAATTGTGTGTTACGTCGTCACGTAGGGTAGGGTTAATATAGAGATTTACATAGGATTGAGTAAAGAGATCGTGTCACGAAATAAAGTAACGTGCGATGGCTTCACATAGACTCATATAAGGGAAGAAAAGTTGAGCGACATGTGTACGACATGTGTACAAATATCTTTGACCATTTTAGAAATGCACACCACCTTCAAGATTTTTCGCAAAAGACGACAGGAATACTAAATATCTTGGAGCATAAATGTAAGTATTCCATCATTTCATAAATAGATTAAGACCAGTTTTGGTATATCGAGCTAATAAAACCGTATCAAATATGTCAACAACCACCATTGCCTTGATTACCAATTTCCTGGTATTTGTGAGACTTACTTGAATATTTTAATACATCTTTAGATATCAATATCGCCTCGTACATAGCAGCTAGCCATAGCACAATATTCCCTTCCTTCCTTTCCGCACAAAACTCCGGATATATTCCAGCCGGAACGTAGAAGAGCCAATTCAATTTCACGGCTGGTTCGCACATATTGTTTATCTCGTTTTCTCAAATTTTACTAGCTTGTTCAGTACGTCCTTCTTACTCACACATTCCGTATAAGTACGATGAATGTGAAGAAGTTTCTCGATGAATTTTGAATATGTGTGATATATTAAAAGACGATCATATCGTATGAAATATTACTACTATTATTTTATGAATGCAAAAATTACTCAATTTTATGGGGTTCTTTTGTAGGCAAAGAAAATTTACAAGCATCATATATCATATTAAATTATTTTTACATAAGCATTCAAGTCGATATATTCATACCAATACATAAATACAAAACACAATATTTTCAATAGAAAAATACCAAGTCACCCGGTGAATCCTCGCATGTAATGCCCTACTAAAATTGAAGCTTCCAGTGAAAGTTACCTAAAGGCGTAGACGAATAACACGGCGGTTAGTCACATGGAATATGGTAAAATACAATGAAGGAAAAGCGCAAAATTACAGTGCACCAAATTGATCCGTGGCTACAGAAAAATACTCTTACTTTGGCTAAACACAAAATGAAAGTAGAGTAAAACGATGAGAGGCGAAAAGTTAACACGCATATCGAGTATAATTTTTAGACACCAAATATAAAATCAGAATGTTGGTACCAGATATAAAAAGTGTTGATGGACTGGTGGATCCAGAAGCATGGCGTAGAACTGAAAAATAAAATAGAACAGAACTACTTACTGTTTAGTTATTATTTTTTTTTATTGTAAGTTAAAACTTTACCGCATACTTAGTCTTTGACGGAATATATTGAATAACAGAAATATTGAGTTCGGAACTATAATTGGAACTATAAATTAGTTTATATTAAAAAAATAAATTATGAAATTATACTTTTGATCACTTTTTACTAGTTGGGTGAGCTTAATCAGTAAATGGAACTTTTTTTTATCAAGAAAGGACTCAACTGCTTTTTTGTCACGTACAAAATTAACCGTGACAATATTCCTATTTCCTCCGGACTCTAACAAATTACGGGTTTTCCACTTATAACATATCTGTATATAAATGAGCCGATTAAATATCAATAATGATCTGTTTATTCTTCTGTTCAAAATGCTCTCACATTATTTACATTATCTTGAAATAAAACCGCCAGATATTAGAGATTTATCTTGTATCTATATAAATCGTATAATAAAACACAATATACATATAGACGTGCTTTGGACCGTGGAAAGTTTATTATAATAAAACTTGCAAATGCGAGCATGGAACTGTCTGAACTGAAGTATTATTTAGACGAATGAAAAGCAGGTTCTATTTACGCATTTGACATAAGAAATTAATATTTTTAAAATTCTAGATCTTATACCTATGATACATTATCAAATGCAAATAATTATACAGGATGAGTCACCACTGACGCCACGATAGAAAATGTTTGTAAATATATAAGCTGCTCCAAAGTCTTAATGTGTATGGCGGAATGACTCCTATGGATTTCTTTTTTTTTTTGCTATATTAAAAACATAGTGTATAGTAGACCTCTCACCACTGTAGTTGATATGATGTCATAAAGATTTAAAATGCTTTCATGACAGTCACTCCAAATATATTGTAAAATGTAAGTCGTTCATTTGAAAAAAAGGGTGACACACTGTATTCAAGAAGATGGTTGTCACTTTGAACATCTATTATAATTTCTGTCAAATTCTTTATCTAAATTATGGCTTATTTTGTACTTTCGTTGAATCTATTCCGAAATAATTTTGAGATTTTAGTTGTTATTCAAAATATTTTTATAAGGTTTTACATTTGGCATATGTATTTTCAACATAGTTTAACCATTTCGTCAAACGAATTCAATTACTTACTCTGAATAAATCTATATATATATATATATATATATATATATAAATCAATGTATGACTGTATGTATGTCCTTTATGCCTGACTACACCATCCATCCGATCGACATGAAACTTTAGAAATTTGTTGAGTACACTC
>WYDF02104192.1:0-10549 GCA_009867245.2 Adranes taylori
AAATAGGTGTTGCCTGGTTAGCCTAAGGCCGAGTGGACTTACCTTCCTTACTTTCCAACTGTCACTTGGGGCTTCACTGAAATAGGTGCTGCCTGGTTGGTTGGTGGATAATGTAGTACTCATAAATCGTCTTTTTAAACATTCAAGTCAATTGCTACTGCATTGACCACATGATGTTTGGATGGAGCATATGATAGATAAAGAACTGGACAGCTTCAGAACTACTCTAAAATAATCTATACCAGGAAATAGTTGCCGCGTAAATTGCAAGCGACATTGGTCCTTGGCGTATCTTTGGAAATCTTGTCATAGGCGTGTTGAGTGTCAAAGTGGCTAAACAGAAGAAGAATATGAAGCAAAGACAATCAGCAATAACCAAAAAGTTGTACAGTGCAGGATTTATTGAAGGTGGCAGCGTAGCAAATCTGAACCGGATTAGATCGGAAAAAAGTTTGGGATGTGCAGGAGAGTGAGGAAAGAACAATGAGGGATGAAATGGTGATAGTACAGATGGAACTATTAAAAGAATAGAATGAAATAAAGACCAAAATTAAGGATTTGAAAACAATCAAGATAAAAAATGAAAACGAGAGAAACAGGAAAGGAAAGCATAAAATAAAAATAAACGAATTTTGTACGTTTCAGTGTTGGGCTCCGCATTTTAACTAATTAAAACCAAATTTCCCAAAAACTCCATATATTTAGCATTCCAAATGCCTCCAGCTCGTGAAGAAATAGTAACAGTTTACATAGCCATGAAAAACATTGAATGCCTAACTTGACAATTAGTTAAAACGAGGACTCCAACACGGAAACGTACAAAATTAAATATGATTGAATATCCAATCCAGTTATCTATTTAGTTCATCTAAAGATTGGTAATTGTCTCCCCAAAACAATTGTCAAGTTAGGCATTCAATATTCCTTATGGCTATGTAAATTGTTACTATTTCTTCACTGGCTGGATGCATTTGAAATGTTAAATATGTGGAGTTTTTGGAGAAAACTTGGTTTTTATTAGTTAAAATGAGGACCCCAACACTGAAACTTACAAAATTGAATACGATGGAATATCTAATCCAGCTTTGTATTTAGTTCTTCTAAGGAAGGGGTAATTGTCTCCCCGAAACAACTGTCAAGTTAGGCATTTAATGTTTCTCCAGGCTATGTAAACTGGTACTATTTCTTAACGAAATAATGAAATAAAGGTAAATGAAATCATGAGAAATAGTATCTTGCAGAAAGGGTGAAGGAATTGGAAAATATGAAACAAAGTGCGATAGAAAAGGGAAAGGAACTTAATTGTCATGATATGACTGAGCGAGGAAGTAGTAATAATTCAATGGGTAAAAAATTAAGTGTTGAGCATATTGTTATATGAAGCGGAAATATGGGATGTAGAAGAAAAAGCGGTGAGAGAAAGGGTGATTTGAGTATCGAGGAGAACAGTTGGAGTGGAAAATTCAGCACCGAGTGAGATAGTTTTGCAAGAATGTGGAAATATAAATGTTGAAATAAAGGAATAAACAAGTTAATAAAGTATAAGAGAAAGGTGATTGATGGTAGATAAAAAATTGTATATTTTATAAGTTTGGATGATGAAGAAAGAGGTAGCTGGTTAAATGATTGGGCAAAAGAAGGAAGAAAATGATGATCTATGGAAAGATATTTCGAGAAAATGTAAAACTATATATAAAGTGGAGTTTAAGATTAATGATATTAAGATGATGAAAGATGCAAGAGATTCATGATTGGGAGATCTAAGAGAAACTATTTTAGATAATGAATGGGGAGAGAGTGTCAAAATATATGACTAAGAAGATTTGAGTATGGAAAAAAATGAATGACTGCGCTCTTTAGATGTGAAAATGAAACAACTGGAAACAGATATTAGATGGATAAGAGGCAGAGGATTTGTAGGATATTTGGAAGGAATAAGTAAATGTGGGAGCATTGGATGAATGATTTGGACCAAAGAAAAAAGGTATTTGCCGAGTAATGTAAGAGTGTGGGAAGAGGAATAGAAGGTATAGGGATAATGGAGAGAATTATGAGAAGGGAAAGAAGTAAAGTAAAGGGGAACTTCCTTATTCCTTCTTGGACATGTTAAATGTAGGAGCTAGGAGGGGTTTTGAGATTATGTTTCTTTGTTTTGATTATTTATAATAATTTAGATTATAGGTGTTATTGTATTATTTTTGTTTTTGAAAACTTTTATAGGATTAGAACGAACATTGTAAAATTTTTTATTGTAAATTGTACCAATAAAGAGTTTTTTATTGATTGATACAACAAAATTACGCTTATATCCAATAACCGTAATTTAGTTACTAAGATAAATCATTAAAACGATTGCAATCTGAATTAAAAAGAATCTTGTTAAACAAGTCTTGCTAAAATTTCTTTTTTTACGTTTACTTATCTTGATGCATACGATATTATATACTGTATACACGTGACTTTTTGTAAAATACTTGCTTTATTTAACACAACTATATTACTTTACTCCCGCTTGCTTCATTAACTCGGTAAATAATAGGCCAACACGTTAACATAAAATCGTAATCTATAATTTTGTAGGTTTTTATTACTTCATGTCAGCATACCATCAAATTTTCTACGCGCATAATACATTTTGAGGGTGTAAAAGAGCAAGACAATACACGTCTTCTGAAGTTCGCCCCTAAGCTGCCTTGGAAAGCATTAATGGTAAAACAAAATATATAGCCTTTGCGCCATATAATAGACTTTTTCAAACAATCGTTCCAGTTCGCACACATGTATACAAATGTGTTCTCACACTTTAATGTATATATTTTAGGTGCGTGGGTGAATTACATATATGATGTTTAATATGCCTGATTCTATATTATATTATATACATAACTTTTATATAGGCGGTCGTAAACTTTCTCATGCAAAGATGGAAAAATATGGTTTTTTTTATAAAAACATTAACAACAAATGGAGTAAGTAATTTACAGGTATAAAACAATGATTATTCTGTAAGGTCTCCACACAGAAAAAATTCATTCAAAAAGTAAAAGTTTGAAATAAATGTAAAAGTTATCTCAAGTGTGTGTGTGTGTAGTGGAAACCTGCCGAGAAAGAAAGGAATTTAAAAAAAATGGTCTAACGTAACAGTCGCAATGCTAATGGGGAGCCTAATGGGAAGCCTTAGCGACTTGTCACAGATGGCGCGACCAAATACTGAATAAAAGGGCCTTCGGTAATATATCCTCGAGCGCCAGGTCCATTCAACATGACAAATGATATTCTTGTCTCTCCGGTCCTTAGTGCCTTACTGAGGGCACAGGGAGCTGCGAGTCTTGTGAGATGTCCAAAATTCGTGTTCTTGTGGGCAGCTGTAATAGACTAACTACTAATGAATGAAACAGCATTAATGATTTAACAATACCGTCTATATTCTCCATAGAAAATACAAACAGATAAAGAAATATATATTCAATTAAACGGCAATAATAAACAAATGAATAAAGGTGAAATTAAATTGATGACGTAATAATGGCGGTTAAGTACACAAAATCAATATAGTCAAACGGATTACATAAAAGAGTATAAATACATTATTCTAATCAATAGCGGTGCATACTAAAAATAACAGCGGTGTATGTAAAGGGATATGCAAAATGCGGTGATAAAATAACTAAACAATAGCAAACAAAATTGTAGCGTGTGCAGACTATCAGTAATACAACGGTAGGGCGGGGCTAATTTTTAAACACACAATATGAATAACGGAGAAGGCAGGGATTTCTGTAAAGTAGTGTGCATGGTGTTAACCACAGATGTTACTCGACGTCATGTGATTGTTACTAACTCTGAAGCACAAGCCAGAAGTATATACTCTCTGTAGGGTGCAAGTTAGAAAAGGAAAGTACCACTAAGTCGCATGACACCGTAACCACAGATGCTACGCTCGTTAAGTGATTATGACTGACTGTGAACCACGAGCCAGAAGTATACACTCTCGGTAGTGTATAGGTTAGAAAAGGTAAAAGGTAGAAGTAAAGCTTTTCAATACACATGCATTACAATTAAGCAGCGTAACAACTATGCTTACCAAAGGCATTCAAGCGCTGATATTCTATCACTGACCTGTGGCTGGTGCTGCTGCTGCACCGGAGCTCCCTGTTGGCTGATTGGATCAGGAATAAACCAGAAACTAATACTCTGCAATACCGGTCTCTGTGTGGTTATTTACAAGGCATCTACCTCCGAGACATGGGTCCTCTCACACAATTTCATACCAATCTCAGTATTATCCCTATCATCTGTGTCGACGTAATACGCAACTCCAGTCTAGCGGCTTTCCGACGCTTATAATAGAAACAATGGACCAACAACAGTGTTAACAGCAGCTCAATAATGCGGTATATTATAGCATACCAGTGAACGGTGCTCAATCAACTAATTATTAATATCACACGCTACACATACGTACACACAATTAACGTGCAATATATCGTTAAACAGGCCAGTAAAACCAGCATCAGCTATCTCTCTTTAATTCATGCAATTAGATATGTGACTAAATTGCCCCACTCTCATTCGTGCTGAGTGATGTGTTTTTTCCAATACGTTTCATCCAGTAGCGACAGGAATCTTGTATGTTTACATTTTTAATCGGAATGAATAATTCTTATTTACTATAAATGCGTAAATTTAACAACTATAGTGGGTTGCTGTAAAATAAAATTTAGACATTTGTCTTTAGTCGTTATCTTTGACGAGTTTGAAATTCCAACTGTGTAAAGGTCGAGTTTCAAACTAAGTGCAAATTTAATTATTATAAAATTTTTAGCAGTCACCAGAAATATGATGTTATGGTATAAACTGCCTAAGCTCACAGATGAGGAATTTTGCTGTTTGCGAAAACTGCAGTAGTGCAAGTACTTAGTTTCGCACTCAACTATGCTATTACGGAGTCACAACTGCAATGTTTATAGAACTTACACGATTTAAGATGAGATAGTCGAGATGTGTGTTCAATTGTATTGAGATAGTAGTGGAAAACTGTCTTGACAAATAATATTGCCCCGAGTTTTCGGATGTGCAGCAAAATAGCTTAACTAACTGCGTTGTTCCTCGTTGAATCATTTCTGATATTGATTTTAAAAATTAAATTGCAGTAAAGCATTAAAATTCGTAATATTCCAACAACTCCGTTTGAATTGACAACATGGATGTAATAATGCTGAACTATTGTCGAGCGTGATAAATGCTTTATTTACCTTGTTGGCTCGATGATAGCAGTTAAAATTTGTTTCACCGTACTGGTAATGGTGGAGTAACTATTTTTCGAAAATCGGATGTTAGACAATAGAAACCTGCTGCTTGACATCTAAATTAGAAATCTTTTTTATAAAATCTGTTTATATAGACACATAAATTCTATGGTACAGGTAATTTCAATGCAAATAATCAATTAATGCAAGTACTATGAAAAATGACCTAGTGTTTTTTAATTAATTGGATCGTTGAACATAGATGTATTTATTTGGTGGTGATTACTTAATTGATAACACATTTGTGTGTCGCGCGCCAAATGACATCGTTGTAAAGATGGACTTTGTATGCAGAAATGTGGGCTATTATTTATGCTACTTTGTTACATATGTTATTATGAACACCGTTTGTGGAAATATATTTATTACACAAATGAAATATTGTACATCATAATTATGTCACTTTTGAAATATCAAATATTTTAAGTTGTACAATTTAAATAGTACAATTTTAAGTAGTGTTTCCCAAAATTCACGAGCTAGGCAAAAATTGTTATTGTTTATTTAGCCGGCGGGTCACCGGTTACAAGACCCAGCTTTCGTTGTCTTTATGTCGAGAATCTCTCTCTACGGCGCATTCTCTACTCTATGTTTACTTTTAAGCAAATGGATCCAACGTAATATTATTACAAATTAGATACTGTAAGACCCCAAAGGATTTACTAAAACAATCAATCAATAATTCAGAATGCTTATTCGTCTGATTTTTATCCATCCCGAATGCCAATATACTCGACATTTCAAAACGCCAGTGTAATACACCTACATACCACCAGTAACGGATCAAATGCATTCTAAAATGTTACCTTTTAAGCAAATGGAACCCCTGAATATTATCAGAACACCAATAGGTCGGCAAAAATCCCAACATTTTTTTTCATTTATTTCTTCCCCAATTACGACCATTGAAATATAAAGATTGTAAATAACGCCATCTGTTGCAAAATATCACTACTAATCAACTAATCAAATGTTTACTCTTTAATGTGATTACTTATACTCCCTACATATTGAGTATTAATAAGTCGGCAATAATGCCAAAACAATCCTATTATTTTCTCTACCAATTATATCGGATACAAAGTGAAAAGATTTAAATAAACTAATAAAATATAAGAATTGAAAATAACGTCATCTATTGCAAAACTATTAAATTAATCATTATGACAACCCAAACGCGTAGTAATACGCTAACAAAATAACGCAAACTAAAGTCCACTAGTATAAAATTAAAACATTATTACTTCCACTCCATTCTGAAACCTGTAGTTTGTGGCATGAGGAGAAATGAGTCTAAACTTGAGTCTAAACTAATAAACAGCAATAAGAAATCGTTTTATATTTGTATACCTCGCTAGTTATTCCCGTAAGTAGTCAATCGTTTATTCATTGGATCGTTACTAATTCTACGTCAACCATATGGCAGATTTACTAAAACAAATAGTCATATAGCAGAAGATATCTCAATACGGTACTAATATTGTATTTTCAGGCCATAGTATAACAAAATTTTTAAAAGTAGTTAAGTAAACAATAACCTAATTTACTGCATTTTTCCTTCTGGTTAAATCTGATAAATCTTGATTTATTTTGTTTCATAATAGTAATATTCCCATATTTTTAGATCTCGATTTATTGGCACGCTCATATTATTGCTCACCTCTAACAATGTTTTTCTTCTCCTCATTCTGTCTGTGAGTAATTCATTGTTAGTTAAATGTCAGAACATGAAAAACGAGTATCTCGATGCTATACGGACACTCAACTTTTCTGATTTTCCTGAATGCCGATGGAATATTAAAACTTTAGCATCGCTTAAGCCGCCGAAACGATTTTCGATTGTTTTTACAAGTTTTACAAAATTCTACCAAAGAAATGTTCGAGTTTTACTAATTCACGCTTCATGCGGGACATTTTGCAAATATTATGTTATTGAGGAATATTTTCTTGTCAGTTGGGAGTTTAAATTTTCTAAATGATTAATGTTTACTTAAAATCATTAGAAGTTGTGGTCTGTTGTAAAAATTGTTTTAAGAAACAAGATATATATAAAAATTAACAAGAAGAGAATTCTATAATAATAAAACACTTATTCCAAAATTAACTTAAAATTTAATTTAAATCAACTTTATCAAGATAACCAACTTTGTTATATGAATTAACAGTTACAGAAATAACAACAAATACATCGAGCAACGAATTTCCAAGCAACGATTGGGAGGAAAGAAACTTTTGGAACCCTAGGAATAATTTATGCTACTCGCACAAAAAAGGCTAATTTTTTGTGGATGTAGAATGAGCACGTTCATTGCAAGTGACCCATGCAACACTGGAAGCTACCACGGCCCATTTGCATATTTACTCATAGGAGCCTGTATTCAGGTATCTTGTCGTATACCCCCGTCCCATCTCAATTACTTGATGTATTAGGGGTTCAAACCATCTGTCCTCCTATTTATATTGAGTCCAAATGACTTCAGTTTAGTTATTTACAGTTTCTCGTCTTCTTAGATCAATTACCTGCTTTGTTTTCATTATGTATGGCATGAAGGTGGAGATTAGTTGCCATTTGTCTGGTGATTCTAACATGCCTGAAATTATGTTAGAGGCGTTTATTTTCCTTCGAAGCTTTCCTTCTGATCCTTGCGCTCTTGTTCCCAGACTCTGCAAACGAACTGAGTGTAGTCGATGTCGTCGTTTGTTTGTACATCATGTTCGCATTCAGGGGACTCTATCTTTCCAATACGGGCCAAAAATGAAGCAAAACAGCCGTGGCCAGTCAAGCACTGGGTAACCCAGAAATTTAGCTCGCTATGACATCTTGTAGCCCAGGATTTTCTTTCTTTGTGTTAAGATGTTTGTCCATCTATCACGTTAGTGTCCATTTGTTCTGCCGTTTTGTAAGTGTCTTATTTCTAATAGTCACTTGATCTGTTTTAAATATATGGGACTCCTCTCTTTCATGCACAAGGAGAACAATGAGGGAGATGCCCTAAAGTACACAGAGAGCGTCGATGGATATAGTACGATAGGCACCAATTATTGCTAAAAGTTCGATTTGCTGAGCTTGCTGTAGCAAACCCTTTGTCTTACCGACTTCCAGTCCTTTCGCTCATACTGGCGCCACATACAACAACGTTGACTGCACTACCGAGTACAAGAGCCTCCTTTTCGCGACTCTCGGTATAAATTGCGATATGGCTGATGCTCAGCGGTCGCTGTTTCCGCCACTGCGTTTATGTGATAACTGAACTTCAGACTATGATCGAGAACAACGCCAAGGTAATAAGTTTTTGTTTAAAGTTAACCGCATGATCGGCGGCAGAGAGTATAAGTATTTCTATTTTCCTAAGGCCAACTAACAAATTGAGATTGTTTTCATCCAGTCTCTTGTTATTTTGAACCACTTGTGGACTATGTTGGTTTGACATTTGGTTCCTGAAATAGTCCCGTGCTATTTTCTGCAGATATTTCGGAAATTCTTAACCCGCAGTGATTCCAAAATACATCTCCAGGACGCGGAGTTAAAAGCATTGCGTACATCTAGAATTATGGCAACGCATACATAACGTTTTTGGTTCCTTGATTTGAGCTTTCGGCTATTTCGCGTGCTTTAAGTAGCGCGTCGCTAGTCGATTAGCCTTTGCAAAAGCAAAATTGTCTGCAAGAGAGGCCGCCAAGAGTCTCCAAGGTGCTTAATAACTTTTCTAGCAAGAGAGTTTCTAATCTTTTGCCTAGGGTGTTAGGTAGACTTATGGGTCTAAACGATCTTACTGTAACATCTACTACCTTTTCCTTTGGGATAAGTACTAGCAGCGTGACTTTCCAGATGTCTGGTATACTTCCTTCAGCGAAGCATCTACCGTACAGATTTAATAAGATCTAGGTGCACAGGCTGGTGTTATTCGTTTGCAATCCCATCCGGTCCGAGAGCCTTGCCGCTGCTTAATCTTTGGCTGCTCTGTGCAGATTCTCCTTGTTAATTTCAAGGATCTGTTCGGTAGTATGCTCTTTGCTGGGATCTGCGATTTTCAGCCTGATAAAAGTCTCATTAGCATGGTGAATCCGTTTCCTATATTCCGCTGATCGCCGATAATAGTTGCAAATTGCGAATGCCAGATCAATTTACGCCTTCAAGAACTTAACTCAACTCGTTCCAAATGTAATCTGTGACGTCGTCACGCTGCCATTTCTGGGGCCTATCATAAATATTTCTTTGTTTGACAGTTGTCATTTGGAAATCCAATATGGCGGCTGATAAATTATTTGCGGTCTGGGATTTGACGACAAATTTAAATTGCGGGTCTGAGGTTCTCGATTTGTATTTTTCATAAAAGTAACTAGATTAAAAACAATAACTGGATTTGTAAATAAAAATCGGTACACACTTGCTTTTTAAATAAGTATATGCTACATACAGAAGATGTATGTATATGAATTTTAATAAAAGTAACTAGATCAAAAGGAACTAGATTTTGTAACTAGATTTTAACTAAAGGTAAGTACACACTTGCATTTTAAATAAGTATATGCAGTAGGATAAAACCCCTGCACTTGAGTAATTGGTCCTCCTTGGACCTACCACGGAGATGGAGTAATAACTCATTGAGTAACCGGTTCTGGCAGGCTTTGGTAAATGTGAGAGATATATATATATGCTTAAAACCTTTGATTAACTCTGTGTGACGTTGCTAGATGGGGGAGTTATATAAATATTGCAACTATACAGAATGGCAAAAAATAAATGGCACCGTAGTTGTAAATACTTACGGAATACAACGGAATGAAAAATGCAGACAATCAGATGCATGTCAGACAAATTTTTTTGTTTGAGGTTATGTTTTGCTATAATATACTAGATTTAGTACATTTTGCATTCAGTAGATTTTGAAATAAATTGGACCAAATCACACTTAACATATAAAATTTACAAATCCAGGTAACACTAACAAAGAAATTCACGTAATTGTAGTTTTAGTTTTTCGGAAAAACGGTATAGTAAATTCATCTCAATCTAAATACCCTATAAAACATATCTTGTAATATAATTAATATATTATAAGAAATTAAAGACATAAAATCATAATAAATAGGACATTATATCCCAATTGCATCTTTAAAAGATTTTTAAGTCACGTGTCTATATCAGCTACAATTGAGGAGCGCAATCACACAACATAATGATTTTGTGGAAAGCTTATTTCATCTAATCGTTTAATTGTGATGGAATTTCCTATATA
>WYDF02104203.1:0-10549 GCA_009867245.2 Adranes taylori
CCGAGGTACTCCATTTTTCTTCTCTTCACTGTGAATGTCACTTCTTTCATTTTACCCATTCTTCTAAGTACTTCTTCATTAGTTGTGTGCTCGATCCATGAGATGCGTAGGATTCTCCGATATATCCACATTTCGAGCGCTTCGAGTTTTCGAAGCGACATTAAAGAAAGTAAACGAATTACAATAACTCACTAGTTTTATATATCACAACCCGGCAAACGTCGTTTTGCCCCCCCCCCCTCACCTGGTCCCCATATTAGCCTACAAGGCGCGTACAGCTCCGCTTTCCGCGTTGTCACAGTTTGTGGCCGCGCCCCACGCGCGGTCATCAGTGGGCCTCGTTGATCCCATTACCATTCTGTCGGTGTCCCATTGGAACCTAATCAAACAGAAACCCGTTGTATTTCATGTCGTAACCCGTTGTTTTTCCGGTTTTCTCCAGTTTCTCCCGCTTTTTCCGGTTGTAACAACCAAAACAGAGGTTTCTCCCGTTGAAAATATTCTTCATACTCAAATACCTATGTATATCAATTTTCATGGCAATCAGTTGAACGGTGTAAAAGTTGATGTGCAGCAGCGCCATCTAGTGGTGAGTTACAACAAAGTGGATAGCACAAGAACCTTCTCCCTGAAACAATACATATATGTACCAACTTTCATAATGATCGGTCAAACGATCTACTAATCTCGAATACCAATCGGGAAATCAATATGATGATTGACTGATACAAGCTTTTCTGATACAAAGGTTATAAATGTCCACTGTACGTTCAGTAAAGCAAAGTCTCAGGCTCGATACAAGTGAAGTACATTCAGGATGACATATGTACTATCAAACACCGATAACATTTGCAGGAAGAATTTAAGCAGTTTGGGGAAACGTGCTTTAGAAATATGTTTCCAGAAATTTTCAGGGATATCACACTACTTAGTCTGGTAGAATGGGTCTGCTGAAGATCACAAATTTCCACTTGAAGGTCGCAGGGCACCTCACTCACTTGAACATCGCAGGTTTGGTTTTAGGGAGTCAAAATCCTAGAATCTGTCCTAATATCATTTAAATTTGTGTCATTTTCTTCTCCTTCTTCTTTCAACCGCTGATAACAAGATGAGAAGTGTGCTGTATTATTTATTTTCAGTACAATTTGCATTACATCAAGTTTTTTACGGAAGCCCTTAATATATCCATAAAGCTGGGAGATATTTTATTTTCGGCCTTGTAGTTTCAGGTTTAAAGCATTTAGATGAGATGTTAAATCTATCAGGAAAGCAAGATTATTTAAAAACGGTATTTCTTCCAGTTTTTCTTTATACTCATGCCCAATGTTTTCATTTCTGAGAAAACCAAGAATTTTATTCTTCAACCCCAAAAAACAGTTGCGGGCAATTTCCAGCACTTAGCCAGCGCACTCAACAATACAATGAAATGTCACCATTCTCAGCTTCCAAATTGTTCGGGAATGCAATAAATGCAATGTGTCGCTGGGTTTATTGGCTCCACTTATAAAATGTACAGTATTTAAAACAGTTTTTATTATCTCATTGAGCCTTATAATTTTTCCACAGAGAGCCTCCTGATGGATAATGCAGCGGACAAACAAACAATGTATACCTTTTCTTTACACCGTCCACCTAACCAGGTTTTATGACCAACCTTTTTCATTAGCTCTATCTGTTGTAATGCCACAGTACTTCCCAAAACCCCTATATCCAGTGCGTTGAATACATCAATATGTTTGCTGCTGGTTTCTAATGATTTCAATTACAACATTTGTTCAAGAATTTCAAATTCAAAGATAAGGGCTGGCTGATTTAAGCTATATCTGTGCTCTCATCTAGAGCTTGAGAGTAAAATTCACATTTTTCCAAACTGCCCCTGAGAGTATTTTAAACTTCATTATCAATATCATTAATTCTTCTACTTACTGTTTGATGAGACAAGGACACTGTTTCAAAATTTTTAGCCATCTTTTTATCTTTAATGAGCTTATCATCCCTAAAAGACTTTTTACTTTTATCTAGCTCTAAACATACCTAATAAGATGCCTTCAAACCAGCAGTGTTAGTTTGTCTAGTCTAGTTTCAGCTTCAAATCATTAAACACACAACTCCTGGCACTTCCCTGGTATTGGTCGTATTTTGATTTATACAAGCTGGTAAGTGTCTACTCACATTATACTCCTTCGTAACTCTTAACACTTGAGACCTGTGGTTTGCCATTATGTTCAACGTTCTTGACTGAAATTGTCGTTCCTCATCTTCAACAGGCCGTTTCTTTATTTCACCATTTTAGATAGTACTGAATGGAAATGAAAATATAACAATGGAAGAGTGAAGCTTATTATCGAGTTGGCCATTATGGGAGAAATGAAGATTGTACGGTGCTTCCATCTGTGGGAATGTAAGAAACTGCCATCTGATGGACAGGGTTGCCAATCTCAGCGGCTATTTAAACGTAGTAAGAAGAGTATACGAATTATTCAAATGTCTAACTATATTTTTTCTCTTTAAGTTTATTGTTTATATCTTTTTATATTTTTTATCCAGTAAGAAGTACAACAGTGCCAACAAAATGAGTAAGAGGGTCGCAAGTTGACCACACTGTATTAAAATTATGTTTACATTGCGGCAGCTGTTCTATTGTTAGACCAGAAACGTTCCTTGCTTCGATAATTCATTTCTTGGTGATGTGGCTTCTGATCTTCTTTCACCTATTCGCTTGATGACCAACTTCTCCATTGCCACAACGTTTTTAGCAATATAGTGTTAATGCATCTCTCATAATTGTGAAATCAACCCATATTTCGAGAATTTTCACTTTTGTGAACAATCTACCTTTCTGAGTGATATGTAGCTATCGGCCATATCAATACCTTGACCGGATTTAGCTTTGTTGCTTTTATTACTTTCATCCCGTTCCTTTATTAAGTTTAAGTTAGGCTTCTTATATAAGCTTTTTATTAGAATGTTTTACAATACTCAAATCGCTGCAAATATCCTTGCTGAATATCCTTGATATACAAGTAACCCTTATATAACACGGTTTCCTACAACACGATTTCACTCTCATACGTTTATGAAAATTGCATAAATCCCCATATGGCACGGCAACCTACAATACAATAACCACAAATTTATATTTATATGTACATACAAATATAAATATGTATATTGATATGTAAATACAAAAATAAAATAAAATTCGGAGTATAACAGCATTTTCTGATATCAAGATTCTTTAAAATTGAGCCCATCATTTACTTTACACAGAATGAATCTTGTGTTCAGTTAGTGGATTCCATATTGCGTAATTGTGATTTCGGAAAATCTTTTGGGTATGTGTTACTGATTAGTTTTGCCGTTTTTAGGAGAATTTTATTTCAAACTTATTTCAGCTGTAAACTATGTCTAAACGTAACACAACTTTAAAAAAATTATTTCCTTGGAGACAAAAATACCAATTTCGTGAAAGAAATACATGCTCCAGCTAGACGTAATTATCTGAGGCGTTGTGTTATTGTCAAAGGATTAAATGAGACTTGGCAGTCGGATTTATTACAAATTGATCAGCACGCTAAAGAAAATAAATGATTTAAATATATTTTAGTTGTTATTGATGCTTTTCGCGACATACTAGAACGAGCTGTTCCATCCTGCACACCAAAACATTTGCAAACAGATAATGGGAAGGAATACTACAACGAACAGTTCAGCAAATTGCTAAAATAATATAGGATCCATTTATCCTCGGTATTAAGTACCAAGAAAGCTTGAATTGTAGAACGCGTTATTCGAGCATTAAAGAAGAAACTTTATAAAGCCTTCAAGGTTCATACAATTGGTGGAATTTATTAAAAACAACTAACTAGAAATAGTACGAAGTAAGCTTTCTTAAAAGTAAAAAATTAAGCTGACATTGCAAAAAGTATAAATATAATTGTTTGAACCATAAAAAAAGAAAGGAAAATTGAAAATGTAGTTACCGCAAGATGTTGATATCCGCAAAATATGCAGCTCGTTCCCGTACGCGTATGGAGATTGTTCTATTAAAAGAACTCCATTGTGATGTCATTAGAGAAAAGGCTCTCAAAATTTACAAACACCTTAAAGTGGAGAATCTCCTGTTAACTCATACTTTTTGGGAAGTAAGAGTTGGTTTGAGAAATATAAAAAACAATACAATTCATAGCGTAAGAATGCAAGGAGAATTGGCTTGGGCTGACTATGAAGCTGACAAAATATACCCAGAAAAAGTTCAAAGGATAATTGAAGAAGAAGGATATACAGAGCATCCGATGAGGCTGGTCTTTGATAAACAAAATGCCGAAGACAACCTTTGAATCAAAAGAAGAAATAATTGCCCCCGGTTTTAAGGTATCTAAAAATCGCATAACGTTACTTTTGTGCATCAATGACACAGCAATAATGACACAGCCCTTGCTAATTTATAGATCTTTAAATCCCCTTGCGCCTACAAGCGTAAATAAAAGCACATTACCAGGACATTGGAGAGCAAACTCAAAAGCTTGAATAGCAGGAGATTTATTTAGAGGCTGGCTTTTCAACTGTTTTGTACCATTACTAGTAGATAACGCTCCAGGTCACCCACCGAATATAAATCATCCCGAATACTACTATATATTGATCCAAACATTAGATCAAAGTATTATTTATACCTTTAAAACGTACTACATAAGACAACCACTTCAAAGGATTTTAGATACAATTGCTTTAAAATCAATTGATGTAATGAAAGCTTGGAAGGTATCTTAAATTAAAACTTGTATCAAAATCATTTTCGGTAAAAGAACAAAAACAACTCAACCCTAAATGCACCCTGGAAAAAGATATGGCTATCGTCAGTAGAAAGCATGCTTGAACATCCAACATTTATTAGTGGAAAAACAGAAATTGGCGAAACGGATTTACTGGAAATGGCGTCCCATGTTGTTATTCAAATCGATTCTAAAGGCGTCAGCTCTGATAAAAATTGTAAAGTAACTAATTTTACTCTAAAAAGGTACAACAAGGATTTACCTTAGCGAAAAATCTTGAAGCATTTTTCTTCAATAACGACCGGTGTGCTGAAGGAAGCCGAAAGTTGACTGGAAAGTTGCCTATCTCCTCCATACAATTTTTTTAAATAGGTCCGATTTTTTAACAAGATCAGAAGAAATGTGATGATATCGTCCGACCGAAAGAACACTCCTGTCTCATTCTGCTGACCAGTGATGAAGAAGAAATTTAATAAAATGAACTTAAATTAAATCAGAATAGAATGTTTTTGTTTACTTAGAATTTTTTGTTTTAATATATGTTTATATTCTTAATAAAACTTATAGAAATAATAAAAAATATTAGGCTATTAGTTTGTATTGGCTCTTAGTCTCGTATAACGCGGTTTCACACAATATAACATATTATTGGGACCATCCATGTTATAGGAAGGTTACGTGTAAATAAATACATTAGCAACATCGCAGAATTTAGAAACTAGTAATAGGGCCACCATTATTGTCATGACTAGGCACCGCCAAGCAAGTGGTACTCGACTTAAGTCTACTTGCTGGTTGGCCGCTAATCACTACACCTGCACCAGTTTTATGGTTTTTCAACGCATTTTAACTAAACAAGAGAGAAATAACAAGGAATTATCGCGTATTTGTTCCTTTAAAATAGATCCACATGCTGAGATTTGGAACATTTGCCAACTATTTTTAAGTCTGAGAATATTTTATTAACAATCTAATACGAATATTTTATTAATAACGATGTCAGCATGTCACCATAAATTTCGTTAATGCAAAACATTTCCGATAATCTATGCGATCTATTAGTGACCAGATTTAAATTGTAATTCATATTATTTGAGAAAGATTTTGTCCTGTCCTTATTATAGAAACGGGAGACCATACAATAGCGTATTAACTTTAACATCTGATACGATTAGAGTCAAATAAGTCAAGAATATAACATTATATAAATATATATATATATATATATATATAAAGAGAGAGAGAGAGAGAGAGAGAGAGAGTAATAAAGAGAGACAGACAGACAAATATTGTTACGAGGCAATTTATCATCCTTCCTAATTAGTTTGATGTTAAATATCGAGCATTAAACTATTGTAAATACTTCAAGATAATTAGAGGCGATAAAATGTTTAGCGGGTGTAAATAAGATTTAAACTGATGGACGGTCATAAGGCAAATTTACCATAGATTCGTATTATGATCAATAGGTAGAAATAATTATTAGTTATTGATTATCCCCTATGCTAATTAATCGAATCTAAAATAAATGCTTTTACACACAGCGTTATGCATGTAGCCAAGTGCATCGACTGAGGTCACCTAATAGAGGGCGAAAACACCGATGTGCGAAGGTGTTAATTAGGTATAAATTAATCATGAGCGAAAATATGGATACCCGTGGCTAGACGGTCGAATTAGAGTGGCTAGGCGTCCAAGATGAATAAATACGGCACACAAGACGTGTAAAGAAACATGATAAGGTTTGGCGTCCGCCGCCGAAGACTATGCCCGTTAGTTAATTCAGTGCCCGTTAGGAAATAATAATTATGAGTTAATTCGGATTAAAAACCTATATAAAAATAACGTCATGACTATGTAAAGTGTTGAGAATAACTGAAATAAATATTTTAAATATCAAATCGTTAAATATAACATAAGTTTATGATGGTATAGCATAGTAACTTTATAATTCTGTTAGGGTTCAGATTGTTGATGTATGAACGCCATTTTTATTGAATTCTTATTGCGTAATATTTGAACATGATTAATATTTTTATTTTATTATTTTGCATGGCGATATTTATCTGTATGAACGAATATTTTACTTAATTGCATGGATGCATTTCTGAAACAAGTATTTTGTAAATAATTTAGATAATTCTTTCGAGCATGATTTTAATGAATAAAGTAAATTAAAATTATTTTGGAAGAAGTTTATTGATCAAGGTAATTCCAAATAAATCTAAAGAATTAAATAAGATCACTGCGCGTCGACTATAAAAATAAATTATAATTTAAGTTTGTTATGGTGCAGCTACTGTAATGTAAGTACACTAACTCTATAATTCTGTTAGGGTTCAGATTGTTGATGTATGAACGCCATTCTTTTTATTGAATTATTTTTGCGTAATATTTGAACATGATTAACATTTTTATTTTATTATTTTGCATGGCGATATTTATCTGTATGAACGAATATTTTATTTAATTGCATGGATGCATTTCAGAAAGAAGTATTTTGGGAATAATTTAGATAATTCTTTCGAGCATGATTTTAATGAATAAGTTAAATTAAAATTATTTTGTAAGAAGTTTATTGATCAAGGTAATTCAAAATAAATCTAAAGGATTAAATAAGATCACTGTGCGTCAACTATAAAAATAAATTATAATTTAAGTTTGTTATGGTGCAGCTGCTGTAATGTAAGTACACTAACTCTATAATTCTGTTAGGGTTCAGATTGTTGATGTATGAACGCCATTCTTTTTATTGAATAATTTTTGCGTAATATTTGAACATAATTCACATTTTTATTTTATTATTTTGCATGGCGATATTTATCTGTATGAACGAATATTTAATTTAATTGCATGGATGCATTTCTGAAACGTAACAATACATTGTTTATTTAAGTTCAATGATTCTTGCACATTGCTGCTTGAACTATAGAAACTATCGACCATCGCTAAGGGTTGGCGTTACCATTAATTATTTAACTACAAAAGACATGAATAAATCTAAAAAGTGTGTCCACCTTAGCTATGGTACCGTCTAGTGTTTTATTTTAAAATCTATTGGAGTAACTAGGGGATTATAATTAGAACTTTCCGACTCAATCCTTAAAATTGATAACTTAATTTAGGATAGAAGCAAGTATTAAAATAGAGTGCATTTTTTCTATAATAAATAAAAGATCTTAGTACCTTTAAGGTGAGAGCAGGAAGCAGGAATACATTATGTTCCTGCTATTATACATTATGTTACAAAAAAATTAAATAAAGCCGTATGGTAGTTATGTAAAGAAAATAATATCAGAACCAAAATTTTTCTTTAATAGAATTAAATCTTGTAACAAACCATCGTAGGTAAAACAAATTAAAAATGTCACCCTTCTCCCCGATGGGTTCGGTAAAATTCGAATTAACTGTATTCAGTTGTCATCTTACACCAGGAATAGGTAGGACTTCATTTATCGTCTTTCCTAAGAAAACCTATTTGGAGTTATATGACCTTCTAGCAATATTGATATACGACAATCGAGTATGTATTTCTAGTTAATTGCATACGACATAAAATTTAATTATCTTACTTTAAAAATATGAAATGATGTTAATGCCTTTATTATCAGGGAAACATAAAAAACCACACCAAAACAATTGCAATAAAACACAATACCAACTGATCTTATATGAACTGACCTTGTAACTACAAATTAGATTCAGATTTTCAAAACAAAACCAATAAAAGCTACGTTATCAGGTGCTAAAATTGCATTCTTTTTATTTAGTTGTTTTAAAATTATGTAACTTAGGTATCATGTTATAAATATTATTGTTTAATAAATTAATATATACGGCTGTATATAAATGAGCAGTGCATGTTATGTAAATGAAGTTGACTAAAGTTAGTTGCTATCGGCTGAACAGCCTCCAACGCACAAGAAACAAGTGAATAAAACAATTAAATAATATTGGTAGAACACGTTATTTTAATTCAGTAGAAACTAGTTAAATAAATAAGATGATATAATTAAACGAATAAATTTATGCGGTGTATAACTAAGAGAGCTTTGCGCGCTTACAGAAAGGAATGTAGAAATGTATATGCACCTGCATATTCATGAGATATATCGAAGCAAAAAAGACATTAATGTCTTATGTTAATCAAAATAAGTTATGGTTTTTGTTAAAAATATATGAAATTAACACACGATGAACGAAATCAAATTATAGATGTATATATAATCTAAATATGTAATTGCGAATTTCGGAACGAGGCTTCCTACCTCATGACCTTTTTGATATCTATATATTCTAATAACGATTTTACGTACAAAAAAAGTTATATCTTAGTTACCACCTGACAGATCCATGGAGATTTTCAAAGCCAAATTTGTTGTGTATATCTGCATGGTAACGAACTTTCCTATTTACTTTAGAGAAGCGTTGCTATTTTTGAGCTCTTGTCCTCTCTTCAATGCATAGGGAATTTATTTACGCCAAGATTTCCTTATGAAAACCTCGTCCAGCTATTTTCAATTGTGTCGCTAGATTCTTCTGCGAGCGTTTCGCGTTTTGCAATGAAACAATTTCGAATTAAATGTCAAGACCTCTCCTTTCGTCAGCGAGTGTTTATCGCAGCCTTAGGATTGGCGTGTTCAACATAGCGTTAAAATAAATATTAATTTAACACTCTTTAAAATCTTCTTTTATAATAAATCTAAAACAAGTAAACCAACTATCAAATCAACGTACCTCAGCTATGTATTACGCTGCACATCAAATAACATACCCCTAGTCTTCAGCAGAATCTCTCAAAACCTGTCATTTTCACTTTCCTTTATTTCTTATCACATTTATACATTTTTTAACTCTCCCTTCACCCACAAAACAACAGGCCGTTGTCAGGAGAAGAAGTTGGCAGAGCAGCGTCGATTGTCCAAGGACGATAGACAATCGACTCCAAAACAGCCCATCCAGCAATGTCGTGTACATACACCGCGATATTTGGTAGCCGTGCCTGTACCAGATCCATCGCCAACCCAACTCCGCCAACGCGGCTCGCCAATTTCACCAACAGTTCCAGAAGACGTGCCACTGACGCCGACTTCGGGAAAAGGATGGTTGTACCCTACCACACGTGTACCCCGCCCCCGTATCTTCTGGTACATTTTCTGCGACAGCGACTAACCATCTGCGCACTCCCTTCCTTTCACTTAACGCTGCAATTTCAGTCACCGATTCCATGGACTAATTGAACGGTTTGTTCATCATGACCAATAGCAAACCGGCGCCATGCTAATTTAATACGATAAACATCACAGTCAGAGCGTCCGAACTTTCAGGAAATCATTTACAACAAATAACGTTTCAGGCCTAGTTCGCTAAGAATTTTTTATCTTTGTCTTTTAATGAAGAGAAGCGTCCTAACTACTTTTGTATTATAACTAACTTCAAACAATATATCAGTCTTTTAACGAACGCGATTAAAGTCATATCATTTATTATAAATACTAAAGAAAATAAATACCATGTTTGAAGCAAGCATAAAAGCAAAAACATTGACGTTTGTCGTCAAAAAAATTAATGCCTAAATGGAGCTTTATATAGCTTAATATTATAATGGTCCATTAATATTAGAATGGTCCTGATTTGATAAATTAGCCCGATTAAAAGAACATATAATAATAATAAGACCTTTATTGGCATATACCTAATACAAAATTAGAAATAACATGAAACAACAAAACATAATTCATAATAATAATACTAAAACAATTTCCTATTTTCAT
>WYDF02104214.1:0-10549 GCA_009867245.2 Adranes taylori
AATTAGATATACGATATTTAATATACAAGTAATTAGATGACATACGTGATATTAACAAAATTGTTAATTTCATTTGTTCTATTGCCAATATTAAATACAGCGTATTGTCTATTACATGGTCTGTCAACTGAAACCCTGATTCTTACTGTAACGATGCATATCCCTCTCAACAACACTGCATTTCACATTGCATCACTTCATTTGCCATTTGTAACACTGCTTTGCTGTTTTCATACTGCACTTTGTGCAGTAATTACCTCATATACCGCTTTTTACGCTAAATTTTGCATTTTACAGGTTCATATCATCAAATTGCTCTATTAATGCAATTATTCTATTAATGCAATTACTGAAAACATTCATACAAAATTGCATTGAAAATGCAAATAATCATATACCGAAACGTAGTTGTTTATTTGGAATAGCCTTTAACTTATATAATTTTTGATACAAGTTTGCATACAACTTGGCATTAATAATGAAAAAATTGGCGGGAACAAATTTATTTAAAATTTTCAAGAAACTTCTTGTAAATATCTCTATCAATGGACTAGTAATTAGGAGATCTTAAAGCTGATGGAATCGTGTTCACTAAAAGCTAAAATTAGTTGAACTGAAGTAAAAAATACATAAATACATGATTGCAAGTGAATAATTCACCTGAATAAAAAATAACAGTCCTAGAAAGAAGTCATAAAAATAATCCCAAAATACATTTCTTAAAAATTATCAGCTACAAAACAAAATTTTAAGATTTACAAAATAACCTCGATTTTTAAGAAATACAAAAAATGTATTATACATAAAGTAAAATGTAATTCTTGTATTTAGTAACCCCTTAAAACGCCGCAAAAATATAATCTATCTATAGATAAATTAAATTCTGACACCAACGATAACAGTTGTACAAAATTCAGAACAAATTCATCCCTTGTTAAAAGGGAGGTTTTCATTTCCAACGTTAGACTACATCTCATGGGTGCTATTGACCCGCATAGTTCATCATACATCCATAGACATAGCAGTATGTAGCAGGTTATTATGTCACCGATATTAGAAAAATAATATTTTTGTACATTATAACATACAAAATTTTATATGAACAGTAAGTAACAACGATTTTAAGTTTTAACGATTCTTAATGATTTTTAATTTTTTGTTTGTTCTATTTTATTTTAATAAAAATATTAACGATTTCAAAATAAAATAAACAAAAATAACTTAAGCGAAAAATAAACAAAAGCAAAAATAATATTATGAAATATTTTTGTTATTATATTGTACTAACATTTTAGTACATTTGTGAAGAATATAGAACATTTTTGTGAATATATAAACAATATTTACGATTTTAAAATAGAAAATGAACAAATAACGTGAAGCAAAAATAATATTATGAAATATTTTTGTTATTATGTTTCACTAACATTTTAGTGAATTTGTGAAGAATATAGAACATTTAGTGAATATATAAACAATAATTAAAATTTTAAAATCAGAATGAACAAAACTAACTTAACCCTTTGAAGTCTATCGGGACATATGTGTCCTACCCATGTATTATGTGCGCCTAATGGTGCAAATAGATCCCGTTTTATCGTTACACACAAATATACCTATCTTTGAATGCACACTATGCAAGTATTTGTTTACAAATGGTCACATAACCTCACAGTTTCTCGGTGAAGTCCAACCAGCCAACACGTGCTTTGCATTCTGATAAATTTTGAAGTCTCTGCAAGTGTATTATTGTCCAAACTGTGTTGAATCTGCTATCTAAGGTTAGTAATGAGCAATTCACTTGTTTTAAATTATCGTGAACTCATAAAACTTGTTGATTTTTAATGCTTTACACTGGGACACCTGGGTCCCAGCAGGTATTTTTTGAACGTTACACGTTTGTCCCGGTGGTTCCGTACTACACTGAGTAAAAGAATACTCACACAAAGTGAAATTGAAAAAGAGGGTTATGGAAGATGACTGGAGCGATGACAATAAAGACCCATTTCATTGTGATGATTCATGAGATGAAAATTATTCTCCCTCAGAGAGCGACAATAGCGACGATGAACAATTGTCGCGACGATGACAATACAATAGCGACGATGAACAATTGTCGCTGATGATATAAATAATGATGATGAAATTAGTCAAGAAGGACAATCGAAAGTGAAAACGTAGTGGCAGCAGATTGAGTAGTATTTTGGAATAGCAGCAGTCAAATTTTCTCAAAGATTTTGTATACCTCACGAAGTAGCAGCTACTTCTTGTCTGCCGCGACAAATGAAGGAAGTAGAATTTTTCCTAGAAGCCTACTCATGCAGATTGCGGAATACACAAGTGCCAGATTGAAAATATTCGAGAAGGTTACCAAGAATAAGAGAGTTGAAACAGATTATCATGAAGTAATGATTGTATTAGGAGTTTCTCTTGTAATGTGCTACAATCGTGTTCCTGGATTCAATAATTACTGGTTTAATAATGACTCCTTGGGCAACACCGCAATAAAGAAGGCTATATCCAGAGGTCGCTGCAAATTATTATTATCAAAAATGTATTTCAACAACCCAAACAAGCCTACCGATGTGGAAAAGATATATTATATCGAAGAAGTTGTCAACTGCCTCAAACACACATTCCCAAAATATCGTTTTGACTCTACTTTACATTTTATTCACGAATCAATGATGAAATTCAAAGGGAGATCTTCCCTGAAGCCTATAAAACGGGGCATAAAAATTTGGGTTCGCTCCGATCCAAAAACAGGATATGTTTATAATCTAAATATTTATTCAGGTAAAGAAGTGAACGCCTCTGAAGGGACACTTGGCGAAAGAGTTGTTCTCAAATTATGAGACACTATCAGATGTACGAATGTCATATTGACATTTAATACGTTTTTCTGATCTGTGCATTTACTTGACACTATCAAGGTTCCTGTCGGAACTCTGATGGGAAATCGTAAAAATGTTCCCAAATTTTTTGGAAACTTGGAGCGAGGAGGAAGTCAACTTCAGTTCAATGAAAACGGTACAGTAGTTTGTAGATGGCAAGATAGAAAAGAAGTGATGGCAATCAGTAACTGCTTCTCTGATGAAACTGCACTAATAAAACGAACTATAAAAGATGAGACCAAGAAAGAATTTTCCCGCCAGCTAGAATTATCCAAACCATGCAGGAACCTCTTGAGGATCTCCAAAATATCCTTGAATCAATCCCACTGATCCTAAGATGATTCCTACGCCTATATTATAAAAAAAAATTAAAAAAAAAAAAACGAATAAACAAAAAAGATAAAAAACAAACACTCCCTTCCACAACATCCTTATATTCCAAGTCAGTTAACACCCACTTGCGCAGCCAAACAAGTATAATAAATATACAAGACCACCAGCAAATCAGCTCACCCCACTAAAACAAAATCCCTCATCAGGTGACACTGCTATGGCCAAGGTTTTGCAGGTTTCTTTGGCTGTAAAGCGAATGCTATAGCGTATATCTTATCTGCAAGCTATCAGCTTACCATAATTCTAAAAGCATTCCACTCACTACCAGTTCCAGGCCGAAGAGGATGATAAATCCTAAAGCCTCTTACAAACGAAATCCCACACTGTTGGACGCATGGGTATTCTTCACCTTTTGAAGGTTTCTCCACTTTGTCCGTAAAATTTAAAAAAAAAAGAATTTTCCAGTCTACAATGACTATATGGGAGGAGTAGATATAGCCGATCAATTTGCTGGCTTGTACGACTTCGACAGAAGATAAGTGGTGGAAAAAAGTGTTTTACAAACTCCTCATGATAGCTGCAAAAATGCTCATATTCTCTACGATGATGCAAGATGCACAAAAACTGCATTCCTACCATTCCTAATTACAATAGCAGAAGATTTTATCGCGTCTGGAAGAAGTGGTGGAAATGTAAAAAGAAAATCAGCAAAATCTTTAGGGCGACTTAGTTCAAAAAAACAAAAACTTCAAAATGTGGGCGATCATTTACCTATTGAGGGCTCTACAAGACGTCGCTGCT
Organism: Adranes taylori; assembly: GCA_009867245.2. Lineage (NCBI taxonomy): Eukaryota > Metazoa > Arthropoda > Insecta > Coleoptera > Staphylinidae > Adranes > Adranes taylori. Next base: position 4,029 of record WYDF02104214.1, read on the forward strand.
CCAGATGCGCACAGCTGAAATAAGAAGTAAGAACCAAAACTTGGTGTCAAATGTGTAATATCCCTCTTTGCAAAAATTGCTTCACTCTACCATCTGCAGTAATATTTTACATGTTTTTCAATATTCTTTCAATGGAAATAAAATTGTTTTCAAGACTACTGGGTTTTATATGTCCCACCTCAAATGTCTAATGGAACACATATGTCCCGGCCCTTAGCGTAAATAGGGCGTAGCCTACATTCGTAAAATTATTTCGATGTTAGTTTCCACGTTTACTTAAAATCTGACCTCAGTTATAATGCAAGTAAACAAAAAATAAATCAGACCCCAAAGCGTTAAAGCACAAATGATTTTATAAAATATTATTATTATTATTTTTTACTACCATTTTAGTAAATTTGTAAAGAATACAGAACATTTTAGTGAATATATAAACAATACTTACGATTAAAAAAAAAGAGTGAAGAAAAAACAACTTAAAGCAAACATAATATTATAAAATATATTTATTATTTTTTTAGTACAATTTTAGTGCGTTTTAGAAGAATATAGAACAATTTAGTGAATATAATACAATATTTACAAGTTTAAAATAAAAATAGACAAAAATAACTCGAACCAAAAATAATATTATAAAATATTTTTCTTATTATTTTTTACTACCATTTTAGTGAATTTGAGAAGAATAAAGAACATTTTACTGAATACATAAACAATATTTATGATTTTTAAATAAAAATGAACAAAAATAATTTAAAGCAAACATGATATTATAAAATATTTTTATTATTTTATACTAACATTTTAGTAAATTTGAAAAGAACATAGAACATTTGAATGAATATATAAACAATATTTACGCTTTTAAAATAAAAATAAAGAAAAATGAAGCAAAAATAATATTTTAAAATATTTTTATTATTATTTTTTACAAGCATTTTAGTGTAATTGGGAAGAACATAGAATATTTTAGTAAATATATAAACAAAATATACGATTTTAAATACCAAAATATTTTTATTACTATTCTCTATTCCAATTTTAGTAAATGTGAGAAGAATATAGAACATTTTAGTAAATATATAAACAAATATACGATTTTAAAATAAAAATGAACAAAAATAATTTAAATTATAAAATATTTTTATTATTCTTTTTTACTACTATTTTAGTGAATTTGAGAAGAATAAAGAACATTTTACTGAATACATAAACAATTTTTATGATTTTTAAATAAAAATGAACAAAAATAATTTAAAGCAAAAATGATATAAAATATTTTTATTATTATTTTTACTAATATTTTAATAAATTTGAAAAGAACATAAAACATTTTAATGAATATATAAACAATATTTACGATTTTTAAATAAAAATGAACAAAAATAACAAAGCAAAAATAATATTTTTATTATTATTTTTTACAACCATTTGAGTGAATTTGGGAAGAACATAGAATATTTTAGTAAATATATAAACAATATATACGATTTTAAATATCAAAATATTTTTATTACTATTTTGTATTTCAATTTTAGTAAATATGAGAAGAATAAAGAACATTTTAGTGAATATATAAACAAATATACGATTTTAAAATAAAAATGAACAAAAATAATTTAAATTATAAAATATTTTTATTATTCTTTTTTACTACCATTTTAGAGAATGTGAGAAGAGCTAAATTACGAACTAAATGTTTACCTTTTGATGACAGTTTCATCAATATTGCTTTACTATATTAAAGTTATACTAATTTTCCATTAGGTTTTCCTTTATCTCTAATGGCCATAGGTATAAATCAAGATTAAAAAACAGCTATGTATATGTACATTCTTAGGTCCAGAATCTTTTTAAACATTTTTTTTTATATCCGCACATTTGGCTCATAGTTGGCACCTGATTTCTCATTAATGACCCGATTTAAATGCATGACGCATCCTAAAATTTTCTCCCTGGACTAGCCGGAAAAGGGATTCACCATTCATAGCACTATTCAGGACATTTCTATACACATGTACATAGCAAATATACGTAAGGCTATTCGAACACGAGTCTCATGTGTCTTAAACGTTTAAATTTATATAAAATTTAATAATAAACATAAAGTTGGTGAAAGTTATATACTGGATTTTATAAATTAAGTGGAAGAATGCAGTGCCATGCATGCTTTACGTATTCAGTTAGCAGACGAGGCATCCATCTTGCGGTTAACTTTTTCAAGTGTAAATATTGATGTAGAATAATGTGCAGGCGTTCCATTGCAATGTTTACTAGCTATTTCGCACACTTTCACCCGGCGGTTATTCTTTTCAATTGCATTGACATTAGTAGTAGGGAACTGTTCTTTCTGACCAAGCTGCCCAGCCTCTTGGACCTTGACTCAACTCGATCTGAACGAAAAAACAAACATCATTGTCAATTCTTTTCCGGGCTGATTTTTGACGAGAAATTTGGATTTTTAATTTGAGGTTATGTCACTAGCGCTTCAAAAGTAACTAGATTTAAAACTAAAAGTAACTAGATTTGAAAAATGAAAAGTAGCTAGATTTATATATATTTATATTCATGGCGATCGGTTGAACGGTGTAGAAGTTTATGTGCTGCAGCGCCACCTAGTGGCGAGTTACAACAAAGGGAATAGCATGAACATATTCTTCGTACTCAAATATCTATGAATATAAATTTTCATGGGAATCGGCTGAATGTGTAGAAGTTGATGTGCTGCAGCGCCATCTAGTGGCGACTTACAACAGCGTAGGTAGCATAGAAATATCCTTCGTACTCTAATACCTATGTATATAAATTTTCATGGCAATCGGTTGAACGGTGTCGAAGTTGATGTGCTGTAGCGCCACCTAGTGGCGAGTTACAACAAAGGGAATAGCATGAGCATATTCTTCGTACTCAAATATCTATGTATATAAATTTTCAAGGGGATCGGCTGAATGCGTAGAAGTTGATGTGCTGCAGCGCCATCTAGTGGCGACTTACAACAGCGTAGGTAGCATAAAAATATTCTTCGTACTCTAATACCTAGGTATATAAATTTTCATGGCGATCGGTTGAACGGTGTCAAAGTTGATGTGCTGTAGCGCCACCTAGTGGCGAGTTACAACAAAGGGAATAGTATAAAAACCTTCTCCCTGAAAAACTACATACGAGGATGTATTGAAAAATTCTTAGCCTACTATAGAAGCAAACAAAATTTGAAAGTCAAAATATTTTATTATTCAACATGCTCTCCTCTTAATTGGATACATTTATTACATCAAATCTACAGCACCTTTAGACCTTTACAAATAATTTTTTATCTTGCTCTGCAAACCAGGCCTCCACAGCTTCTATCACCTCTTCGTTGGAAGAAAATTTACGATCTTTTAAACTTCTTTTCAGTTGAGGAAAGACATTATAGTCGGACGGAGCCAGATCTGGTGAATAAGGGGGATGTTCGACTAATTCGAAACCATCAATCACGAATTGATTGCATATCAACATGCGATTTGTGTGCAGGGGCATTGTTCTGCAGAAGCTAAATATCTTTGGACAACTTTCCGGGTCTTCTCTCTATAACTTTTTCTTGTAGAGTGGTCAGTAACGTCGCATAGTAATTCTCAGTTATTCTTCTACCCTTATCCAGAAAGTCAATTATGCTTACTCCTTGGCAATACAAAAAAACTGAAGCAAGAACTTTTCCAGCAGATTGTTGAACACGAAATTTCTTAGGCCTTGGAGAACCAGAGTGTTTCCATTCCGTCGATTACTGCTTTGTTTCTGGGTCGTAGAAATGTACGCAAGTTAAGAAATCTGCATCTTTTTCAAACCGAGCACAGATCGAACGCGATGATTCTACCCGTGAATTTTTAAAATGTGTGCTGGAATAGAAAATCCCGCGAGTTGCGAGGTGCGTTCGGTTTTTGTTGGCGGTAAACCACAGACCAATTGAAATTCATATGAAACTCTGTAGAGTGTACGGAAACAACGTAATGAGCGAAGTCGGAGTACGCCAGTGGTGTATTAAGTTTCAAAATGGCCGCACTAACGTGCACGAAGAAGAGTGGTCGACCGATCAGAAGTGGTCGACCGATCATTGTGACTGGTGGAGAAAATCAATGAAAGGATTCATGAAAACCCCCGCTTCACAATTACGGAGTTATCGCTTGAGTCTCCTCAAATTTCACAAAGTTTGTTGCATAATTTTATTGTGACGGGAAAGCTAGGCTACCATAAAGTTTGTGCCAGATGGGTACGGATACTCTTGTCAGAAGACCACAAAAAACAGCGCATGACACATCAGTGACATTTCTCGAGGCCTACGAGAAAGATGATGACTCACTTCTCGATCGTGTCGTAACTGGGGATGAGACTTGGGTGAAACATGTGACTTGTGAGACCAAAAAAACAGCCTATGGAGTGGAGACACACAAGTTCTCCCAAAAAACCATGGAAATGTTTGCAAACTTTGTCATCAAGAAAGATCATGGCGAAGGTTTTTTGGCACAGGGAGGTAGATTCTGGTGAATTTTCTTGAACGTGGTTCAACAATTAACACTGAGAGATATTGTGAAATACTAAAAATTTAAAAAGCGATTCAAAACAAGCGTCGGGGAAAAATTGAGTTCCAAGGTTTTGTTTGTTAATGACAACGCTCGCCCGCACATGGCCAATCGCACTCGAGAACTCTTGGATCATTTTGGATGGGAGGTGTTTGATCATCCGCCGCACAGTCCGGATTTTACGCCGAGCGACAATCACTTGTTTCCAAAGATGAAGATGTGGCTCGCAACGCAGCGCTTCGACGACGACGCGGAACTGCTGACAGGCGTGAATGAGTGGTTGAAGTCTCAGGCGGCAAAATTCTATGACGATGGAATGAATAAGCTTGTACACCGTTATGATATATGTGCCTTAACCATCGACTATTATTGTTTTGGTTTTGCTATAATTTATTTTAAGTCAGTATTCTGAACTAACATTTTCAAGTAAGTTTAACAATTCTAGGAGTTCTTCTTCATGCTCCGCTATGCGAACAGTGTAATCAGCGAAACGAAGATTGGAAAACCTTTTCCACTAGATCCTCATTCCTCCAGTTGTCCAGAACTAAGCGTATTCATAATGTTCATGGAGAAATTAATGCGGTAGTTCTCCATTGCTTCCCGATCGCAGAGATATTGTCGATGAGGTTGATTCAGCTTCGCCTTTACCTATCCCGACTGAGCCCTTAGGGGATTATTTCTCAACTGCCTCCATCGGGTACTAATGGAAGTGCTGCCCACGATTAGTGTTTGCCATATCTGGCTACCCTCATTTAGTTTAGTCTGTATGTCAATACAATTTCCAGGGGTGTGGCGCTAGGAGCCATAAGTGAGAGCTGGGAATCCTGTGTGGACTAGTTATCCCAGCTCACCTCCTGTCTATGATATTTGGTGTGATCGACCGCCATGAAAGGTGCCACCTCTACAGCAAACCCCATACACCCCGTCATATTTGTATCAATCATCAAATACTCTGGTATTTTACCGTCACCCATTATATACTTATACTTCTCATTGTATTTTGTTTTATATTATAATTTTCGTCCTTCATTTTACGATACCATAAATTATCCCATTCAAAATTCTTGTTCCACACACTCATGCTTCCTACTTCAATCATCTCCTCCACTACACCTGAGTAGATCTATTTAACCATGCTATCATTGTTTTCCATCATCACTTTCCTCTCATATATCACCATCTACTTGAACCTATCCACAGCACACTTATATCTATTTAGCTGTTACAGTATAATTTCATCCGGCGTCGATTTCTTATACTTTTTATACATCCTATTTGCATCCGCTCTATATCTTTTCACTCACTCACTGTCCATACTTCAACACCATGAATCAAAATACTCTTTACACACACCTCCATAATCCTTTACCTCATATTCACCAACTCACCATCTCATTCGTTCTGTCACAGCTTTAGGTTTAACTGTCATCATCCTTGTATGTTCTTTGACAAGTATAAGTTGAAAAGCCTTCAACTGAATAAGATATGACAATATTTAATAATTTATGTGTATTATTTATATTAAATCCTAGAGTTTTGTAGAGAAACGAATCTGTCTTACTAATTAAAATTTGATATAAGACAATGCCTTTCAGCATATAACAGCAAAAAAAATAAAGATAATTACTCCAATTTATCGTCTGCTAGTGAATAACTGTGCATCATAATATGCGTTTGTCATTCCACTTTGCTGTGTATGAGTGCCTTCAAAATGAAAATAAGCTGTGATTTTCTACCACTAATTTTGTTATGTAATACAATAGACTAAAGGGAAGCCACCCGGGCAATGAATGATCTTGCACATAACATTCCCTAATCTTGTTATGAACGCATGAACGTGTGTCACACTGCATTTTATTTATATCTAATGTTCTCTCTTGCTTGCAATTGTGAATATAAAAGAGGGTGGTAAGTTTCCTCAATGATGTTTTAGTCGAATAAGTTTGAAGGGTTTTGTTACTTTAT
>WYDF02104225.1:0-10548 GCA_009867245.2 Adranes taylori
AATATTTGATGTTTCGTGGTTAAACCTCCACGCTGGCATTATCTGATAGAGTAAATTATGAAATTAATATTTCTTATTACTTGTCCATCGAAAAAATGTGTACCCCGTCCGGGACTCGAACCCAGACCTCTCGAAATAGGTTGCCAAAACAAAGCCTGATATATAAGTTGCCTGTACTAATAGATACGGAAAAAAATACATATTACAATTATTTGTGTCTTGGAATAAGTGCCCATAAGCACAATTAGAAGAGCAATCGACCGGCAATGGGCAGGTCCGGGTTCGAGTCCCGGACGGGCTATATATATATAATAATAATAATTAACCTTTATTGGCATAATCAACTACAATCGTATAATAACACTAAAATTATAAAATATAAATTATAAAATAAAACTTTCTTCCTAAACCTATCACATTAAATTTACAAAATGAACATTATACAGAAAAAAAAATGACAAAATCCACTCAAAAAACATTTATCCCCACTATTTTCTTTTTCTCCCCCATTTTTCTCCCTTACCTTTTTAATTTCAACCCTTCTTTTATTTTATTTTATTATTCTTATTTCCTTCGTCCGTAAACAATTTCCCTCAATCCCCTATCTTCATCTTTCCACTAAACACCACTTTCCCTTTAACTCCCTCTACCTAATCCCCCAGGGATGAAATGACCTGATATGCTGAAACTTTTATTACCTTTCTATCCCCCTTATCGGCTCCGCTAGTTTTTCCATTATTTTCTTCCCTTTACCACTCTGTCCTAAACAACCCCTCCAGTTTCTTGCTTCCTCACTTTCCTCCCTCGACCATCCAATCACTTCGCACTCATTCGCCCAATGCTCCCACGTTTCCTCCATACCTCCACATATCCCACATTTTCATTCGCTCTCTCTCTCTCTCATCTAATATCTATTCACTCTCTCCATACTCCCACACCAGAACCTTGCTATCATTATTTTCACTTCCATACTCATATCAGACTCCAGATATCTTGGCACCGCTCCTTCTACTTCTATTTCCTTATACCTTGCATTATATCTCGATACTCTTATTTTCTCCCTTCTCTCTTGCATTTCTACATCATTCATCTTTCCCTCTACTTCCATTTCCCATGCGCGTCCATTCATCATCCTATTATACCATTCTTCCATCGACCACCCACATCTGTCATACTCTCCCTTTCGCTCCATCACCCATATATTCCTTTTTTCTCCTTTCTCCACCTCCTCCAAAGCACTTGTATATACCTCCCTCACTATTCTTTCTGGATCTACTAGCATCACCTTCCCTTCATATTTTGCCATCTTCTTTAGCCCTTTAACCCAGCACTTGTACCCATTAAACTCCTTTAATACGATCTCCGCCTGTGTCGACCTATCCACTCCCAAAATCCTCTTTAAGTATTTCCCGATCCTTCTTTCAATCTCTTCTCTCTTCCTTACCGCCCATACCTCTGCCCCATACATTACCATACTTTCTACACATATTTCCAATATTATTAACCTCATATTCATCTATTCCCCGAACTTATTCACCCATACCTTCCATAACCTTTCTGCTGCTACTCCCGCCTTCTTTATTCTCATCTTTACGTGTTCCGTTATACTACCCGTCCTACTCATCATGTAACCTAAATACTTCCACTTTTTCACGCACTCGATTGTCCTACCATTTATTTCAAACACATCCTTCTTACTTTCTCTCCCTCCTCTTTTACACACCATAACCTTTTTCTTATTCACATTCACTTCCAACCCTTTTTCCTCATATATCTATTCACCCTCTCTATCACCTCATTCATCTCCTCTCTACTACCCGCCATGCACACTATGTCATCCGCATATGCCAATGACCATATTCTTTCTCTCCCCACTAATACTCCCCCAGCTTGCCCCCTCTTTAACACCTCTTCCAAGTCTGAGACATATATATTAAATAGACTCGGACTCAGAGGGTACCCTTGTCTAACCCCTTCTTCTACGTTAAACCACTCTGACACATCCATTCCTATTCTCGCTTTTACTCTATTTCCCTCATATAACCGCCTTACATTCTCATTTATGGTTTGAAAGATATACTTTTTTTATAGTGTACGTTATTATGAATTAATAATATAATCTGTTATTTAACTTTCATACTAAAATAATATAATGAACGAAATTATTCTTTTGGGGTTGAAATTTACCCTTCAAACCAACTAACGTGAGCTTAAATATTCATTGTCGTTGAGGGTTAAACCCTAATATTGAAATCGATGCCTATTGAAATCATTCAAATACTTAAAGGTAGACTTATGCAATGTTTTTTGAACCTTGCTGCAAAAACTCATCAGAAAGATGTTTTCTTAGAAGCATGACTATTCTATAGTCAATCTATTTTGGTGTATAAAATTGTTTAATAGGAAAGCTAAAAAACATCATTTGGCACATTTTGCCTACTGTGCGTGTTAACGTATATTTTTTCTGTTTGTACAAACCAGTCTAAAATCATGTTTTTCGCGTAAGTAATATTACCTATTATTAACTAAAAGCTTAAAAATGAATGCTTCGTGACAACATGTAAAAACTGAATGGGTCCTATTTTTGAATTTTTAAGCACATGGCAGCTCCCCATACAAGGTTAAAAATATGCAGTTTTCGGAGTTTGAAAGATGATGAAATTCTCTAGAAGATTTATATCAGCCATTTGTTCAAAATATACCATTTTCAAAAATTATGAGTTTTTGAAAACATCGTAAAAAACTTTTTATTTCAAATTGTCAGTAAATCCAAGAAAAATGGGGGTTTTATCATGGGATTCGTGTTTGCTTGAAGAAAAATTCAAAAATACTCGAAATTTTGACAAATCTATAGATTAAAAAAAAATTCTGAAAATTTGTGCCAAGAAAATGTATAGCAAACTGAAGAGTCTATGATCTCCAAACCCAATTGAGTGAGGCCCTCAAGGTTTTTGTCAAATGAAAGATGAATAAATCAACCAGTCAATAGACATTCTTTAATTTTGATAAAATGAAGAGAAGATGGGTAATGTTTTATTAAGTATATTATATTTATTTGAGCATTCCTCGTATATTTAGATAAAGTACTTGAAATTTATCTAAATATACGAGGAATATATAACTATTTTAAAATTAAATACTTGGAAATTTAATTGTTCTATATAATTTATTTTGCGTACGTTTCAATAAATAAGTTTTTTAAATAATTTTAGTAGGTTATTAGGAAATACGAAATATATAAACATTTTTTATTATAAAAAATTTGAAAATTGCAATTACATGATGATTTACAAATATTTTTGTAAAATTGTTGTTTAAGTATTTTAGAGGGAATAAAAAGGTTTACTAGCGATAAGTTCAAAAAGGAATTAATAAGAATATTGAAAAGCATTCAGAGATTAAGTCATTAATCATAAACCCTTTGTTTTTTTCACACTTAATTCCGTTACATCATTCATGAAACGTGAAACTTGTGCATTTCACCGATTTAGTTGTTTATTTAATAGATATAGTTTTATAAACAAACATCTTTAATTTCAAAACATCAACTTATATTCGATTATATCAAAATTAAGAATCCTAACCCACACGACTCTCACAGAAGCGAATTAATTTTAGTTGAGATCCTTCAACAGATTTGGTCGCAGGTCAACAGTAAAAATGGTCCCAAAGTTAGACCCTCATAAATACTATGGTCCTAATGGACCCCCATTTAAGAGTACATGGACAGCTTCATGAAGTTACTATTGCCATTGCCTGAAAGAGCAGTCTTTTCTTTATTCAGAAGAAATTACAAATCATTAATAATCGGCTCTCGAATTCACCGGTATATTAATTTTGAATTTTCTAATTATAATTAACTAACCTAAAATAAAATTTTACGCACCATGCATTCATGAAGACGACCTAAAATAATTTAAACTCATTTCAGCCATTAACAGTTCAGTTAATGCGTTATTAGCACACGTAACATTTTACGACCACGCTAGCTGGAAAAAGTGTTTCAAATCCAGCTGAAAATTCACAAAGGTAATTTTACATATGTTTCAAACCGTAATTTGATTTTGCAAACGATTTCAATGCACGGCTTGCGTGCTTTCATTGTGAACAACAAACAAATCCAACACGTTAAAATAATGATTTTGAAGGTTACGTAGTAGTAAGCGGTTGTAAGGGGGTTGACGCTATATATAGCATAAATAGATTATGTAATGGAGCACTGCGATACAAGCATTTCTACCTTTAATATACACATATGAGTTCAAGTAAATAATATATGTTATTTTCTTAAGTTTGTTCTGTGAAAAGATTTAGGCTTTCCGTTGTAGCGTATTAATATAAAAATAAACAATTACCAATTATTACCTATTACATAATATATTATCCTAATAATTATTGTGAATTACGTTCATTAAAATCAAGTGTTATAATGTAATTATAATGTATAATGACCCAACAAATGTACGTCTGACATTTTCCGGCAGATAAATAGCCCTTTTTCAAAAACTTAGCGCATTTATTGCTGCTAAAGTGTAAAACAATATTTTTTCAGCACTAAGTAAATTGTTTTTGAAAATTTTAATTTACTACAATATTATAAATTTAAGATAATATAAACGTCTAGCTTTGTCCGTCTGTCTGGAACGCTTTTGACTTACATATATATAAACGTCTAGCTTTGTCTGTCCGTCTGTCTGGAATGCGTAGTATTCTGATTTGCCTGAACAACGACATGATTGAAGAGAATTTATTATTTTCATCTATGTTTATTGTGATTTTTCTTGTGCCATTTAATATGTGAAATTAAATGTCAAATTTTGTAATTACATTTAAATAAAATATGACCTGGTAATGGATAGTCGTTTTACGACGGGTTATCATCTAGTTTAAGATAACATTATGAGTGAAAATTTAACCTATTGAAATTTTAAATAATTCAGCTGAACTTCATTTTAACGTCAGCGTGGCAGCAACTAAATGCAAATGAAAAGCTCATAAATAATGTACATAAGAGTACATTATTTAACATGTTAATAGTTTTAAACTTTTACTCATAATGTTATCTTGAAATTGAAATTTTGTAGTAAATTCAAATTTTCCAGAACTACTAACTTGATAAAATATTGTTCTGTTTCTAGAAGCTAAAAATGCGCTCAAGATGCTGAAAAAAGGAGTTATTGTCTTCCTGAAATATGTCAAATGTACATTCGCTGGGTCTCGTAGGTGGGGACAACTAAAATGTAAGTTGTTTAATAAATAGTGTTTTGGAACAGTTGATTTTGATTAAATTAAATAGTAACTGAGACGTACTTCAATATAAGAACACCATTGCCATAATGGCATAACTTAGCTTTTTGATAATAACCCTAAAATGCATAGTGATAATGTATTTTGTAAACTACGAAAGAAAGTCATAAGTTATTTTAACTTATAAACCATCAATTTCGTTCTACTTACTAATTATTTCTGAAAATATCTGTTGTAGTTATTTGCTTGTTCCTACCAATATAGACCTGTTCATTTGTTCTTTTTTTTTGTGTTCTGCACCAATTGGATGCGATCAGTCAATGTCCAATAATTGATGGAGATCAGAGAACTTACTTTTTAGTGTTTCAAATTCAACAATCAAAATTATATTGTCATGACTCCATCAGCCGCACAACATAACCTTATTTTCTAAATAAAATCATTTAGTAAGGCATTCAGGACTCTCTTATGAAGTATATATCTTTTTGTTGACAAAATTAGAAGTTCGAAATTTTAATATTAGTGTTTTGATTCCTAAGTTAGTCTTTTGGTTAGTCTTTTGGTTAGTCTTCCAGGTTAGTCTTTTGATTCCTAGAGGAGATAATATTGAACCTCCTGAAAGAACATTGAGAAATGAGAACTAGTTTGAATATTTGCTCACACATTATAACCTGATAGATTTTCAAGTTCATTTGATCGTCCATCCTATGTAAATCTGGAAAAGTAATTTTATATAATTTATTATTAAATTAGTAAACATACCCTCAGTTTCACGTTAACTAATCCATTGTATTTTATTTCTGAGTGTTGAGTAACAATAAAAACTCGCCTGTCTGAACGCGAGCGAATATTCAACTTAACCGTTGGCATCGACTGAACTTAACCAATATCTTTACTTCAGTCGAGTAGCAGCGTAATGGATAACGTAACGCAGGGATCGCCATAATATATTTAGGGATCGATCCGATCTAGGGGGTCGATGAATACAATGCTATTTAATCGCAAATTAATTAACAGCAACGCAGTATATACGATACTTGAGCGCGATTATCGTTTGGAATACCATTTGTAATTACAGTATAGGTAGTAGCTACTATTGCGCATACGAATGTGTATTGTGCATGCGTGTGCGGTGTGTTGCATTAGTGTGTGTGTGTGAGGATGTGGATGTGTGTATACGTAAGTATCAGATATACAGATCTCTCAGGACACACTTCTCCTTTACAGAGAAAATCTTCAGCACCGTATCCTTTTCTCAGGAGAGTTGAGTCAGTAAATAGCTCCTACTCCAGCAACCAGGAGTTTCCTCCCGAGCCAAAAACACATCATTCCATCCAACCACTAAGCCACGAGTACGTGATAAGGAACCTTCCTGACACGCATGGTAGCCAGAGAGCCGTCTTTCAGCTATTGCAGATGACGCCAACCCTCCATTTGCCAAAAACTGCGAAAGTGAATGGCAACCGGACAGCACTCGTCAGCACCACAACAGAAATACCCCAACATTTCAAAAACCCTGCTACAACTCACCGGATATCGTGACCTGATGTTCCAGCCTCACTTCAGGAACAACACTTCACGTCCAAGACGAATTTATACCCATTCTTACTCCTTTGTAATCAAGGGAGTAACACAAGACTTCTCCGTCCAAAAGAATGAAGAGTGCCTCGAACCAATTGGCTCCCAACACATCTTCAAGGTTTTTAGAGTAATCTACAAAGTCGCAAACAAACCACTCCATATGATCCGAGTGATCAGAAGCGGCCGCGACATGTAATCCTCACTTTTGCAGCGAATATTTTCCATATTTGTTTGCGGTTATCCGACGGGATCATCCAACACACCAGAGCCAACACCAAAACAATACGCGCAGTGCTTTGTCATCGACCACTCACTCAATGAGTGCCAAAACATTCTCAGCTGCGCAAAGTATTGCTAGCCCCACCGCGGTCGGGAATGCGAGCAAGCACAACCAAAATGTCTTAACTGCAGAGTCAGGCACGCGGTATGGTCTAAGAAATAGCCTCAATCATCCAAGAAGCAATTGGGTCGGTATCAAAACACATTCTCCTTAGGGAAACCTACATTTCCTTTCACAACAACACCGTCTCTATTGTCACAATACCATTTATCTGATGGAACTTGTGATCGGCACGGTAAATTCCCACGGAGTGCGACGTAAGATAGGCCCTATCAGAAACCGCCTCTCTTCCAATAAAGTTCAAATTCTCTCTACAACAGAGACCTTTGCCAAATTCGATATTAATATCTCACAATATCGGGTATTTCATAGAAACAGCTTTCGCGGAGCCGTTAGAGGAACCGCCCTGCCCTTGCCATCAGCATCATTACGCCAGCAGCAGCTTCCCCTTGCTCCCCAATTCGAAACTCTCTTGAATGTATAGTGACCAATGTTCATTTCACCAATTCAACAATCACACTCATTTCTTATTATAACCCCGCAGCTGAGGATATATCTCAATAATTTTTAGAATAACTCTCAAGGCTCCCAAAAACCATACAAATGGGCTATTTCAATGCATACCATGTACAATTTGGAGAATCACAAGCCGTAATGGCGAAGTTCTGATTAATTGTATCACCCAATTTCCAATTCAAATAATTTGAAACACTGACTTACCTTCATTGGCCTGCCTGTCTCTATAGTTGACCATATAACAATCTGCCGTGCTGCCGGCAGATCAATAACTTCGTTCCAGAACCTCCACTCACACGAATTATCACCGGAGACTTCCAAAAAGTGAACTGGCAACATTTTCAACAAGAAATAATCCAACTCACTCTACAACATATTTCAATATCTACTACCAGTGAGATAGATGGCACTGTAAATAATATGTCACAGATTATCCAAAATTCTGCAGCAGAAAGAATTCCTCTAAAAAGCGTACCAATAAATCGACACCTCTTCCTCCTGACATCGTAAATATGATTCGAGAAAATGTTTTCGACAATTTGCTGCACACAGAGACCCAGCCATTTAAAACTGAGTGGTACGGCCTAAACGCTCTAATACGCCGCAATATTATTGCATACAGAGAGGAGTGTAGGACTGAAGCCACTTCAAAACTCTAGTACGGCAATAGATAAAAATTTTGGGATCAGTTTCACCGCATTACAGGCCAAAACATGAAGCCACATATCACTTTTAACAAATACACAAGGTCAAATACTATATAATCCACTACGAAAAACAAGCTACTTTGCCTATTATATAGAATCGGGTTACCAAATTCCAAACAACCCTAACTTTGATAACGAATTCTTAATAAACACAAATTCTTACGTCAACAATCTAAATCACCGCTACACATGAGTCTCCAAATTTCCTAATAATGAAGACAATATTTTACCCCACAAATGTGAAGAAATCTTCGCCGCACTTAAGAGTGGCAAAAACTCGATCCCAATAATCGATAATCTAAACAGCCGCATCCTGAGAAATATTCCTGTTGAAACAATTCAACTACTTCCATGAGACATGTTTAACCAATGCCTCTAACTGGGATATTTTCCAGTGTAATGGAAAACTGGTTTAACAGCCATGATTCCCAAGCCAAGAAAAAACCCAAGAAATGTTTCGTCATATCGTTCTACCACTCTCCTTAAGGTGATAGGTAAAACTTTCGAAAGGATAGTGACTACTCGTATGTGAAATGTTCTTGAAGCCAAAAAATCCTATAAGATAACCAATTCGGCTTTAGAGCATCACTCTCTACACACAACGCCCTTTTCAAATTTCAACCAGATGTCACTTGCACTTTCAACAGCCCCCGTTGCTCTTTCGCGGTAAATTCTAGATATCTCGCAGGCTTTCGCCTCAGTCTGGCATGCTAGACTAATTCACAAACTCCATAATCTGAATATATTTCACCTAAACTCTATAAAACTAGTTCAGTCATATCTATATAATCGGAGCACTAAAATAAAATAGGAGACACTCTTTCTATAACTATCTATCCTCAAGCGAATGATCCGTTCTGTCGCCACTATTGTACATAAAGTACTGTCATGACATTCCGATTCCTAAGGACACAAATTGTCACACTGCTTTATACGCAGACGACACGGCTTTACGTTCAATTGAACATTCAACTGGAGCTCCGATCTATAACAAATCCTCTCCAACGTCAGAAAACGAGCCAACTTAATATCTGCTCTAAGAGGACGATTCCGGGGTTGTGACCCAAAAACACTCGAACATACCTATAATACATATATTAGACTAATTATTGATTACAGATTAATTCTATATTCCACTGCAACCAACAGTCAAATACACAGTTTTGTTACCTCTGAACGTAGAATCCTGCGGAAACTTAATAAACTCCACGATCATTTTCCCAGCAATGTTCTATACGAGCACTGCTCAACGACGGCAGTCTACGATCGTCTAAAGCATCTTCAGGCCAAATATCTGCAAAGGCGCACCGCCCAAAATAATATAATCGCACACCAAACTATTCGGTTCCCTTGGGGTACAAAAACTACTGTTCCAGATGACCAAAAAAGAAATTTCCTCTGCAGGAACCCCAAGAAGATCTTCAGTAAATTATTGAATACATCCCACTATCCCTAAGTTAACCCCATAGCTGAAGAGTAAGAAAAAAAAATGAAAAGGCCAAAAAGAAACAAAAAAAAAACAACAAAACCAAAATAAAACAAAAGACAAAAAAACCTCGTTTACCAACAAGTACCATCCTAGCAACAGAAATCAACACAGGAAAATCCAACCGTGCTACGATCAAGGTTTTGCAGGTTTCTCTTGATTGTAAAGTGAATACTGTAGCATATACTGCCTGCAAATAATCTGTCCAACAAAGTATACACAACTTCTAAAACTCAAGTCCAAGGCTGACAAGGATAACAAATCCTAGACCCTCTCAAGTATTATCCAATATCCTTCTGTAGACCAAATTCCCAGGAGTTTTAGTGGGTGAAAATTCCATACTGTTGGATGCACCGGGCATCCTTTGTCTTTTAAAGATTTCTCCACTTCCACGCAAAAAAAAAGACGATCATCAACAACAAGTGTTGACAAAACAACATGCGTCACCGTACCAGGTGCAGCAAGGGCCGCTAATGTAGAAAGGAGAATAACAAAGTCGTATGTGAAACGCATTACACAATAACTTTTCAGGTTTTCTCTAAGCCTCAACAATGCCAGATGTGACTCTGAGGAAACGTTGGCACTCTGAATTACCTACCACGCGAGACACAAACCTGAAAACAAACAACTACGCATCAGATTTCACTTCGGAAACCTGAAATTTCAAATTA
>WYDF02104236.1:0-10548 GCA_009867245.2 Adranes taylori
ATTTAGAATATTTAATTAAATTATATATATATATATATATATATATATATACGTTTACGAATATACTATTCTTTAAAAATACACCAATGAAAAATACAAGCACTCCAAACCAAAAAACCGAAAAGTAATGATTTTAGTGAATTTATAAATTTTCGCAAAACTATAGTAAAACACATAGTAATCCATTTAGCATTTAGTTTTCCTGTATATGAATAGAACAAATATTGTACGAAATATTCATATTAGTTGTTTTATTTCAACAAAATTTTATCATAAAAATCAAAAACTTTTTTGTAGTATAATACATATAAAAAATATTTGGGTATTTAAATTTGTTGAATTATTTGATCATTCTTTGCTAAATTTATAAATTGTTTAAAATATTTAAAAAAATAAAATTTTAATGTAAAGTTGAAAATCATTTAAATTTTTTTGTTAATATATAATCTTTTGTAGTTATTAAATAATTTTCTAACAAATTTTCATATTAGTTTATCAATTTCTGACATTGTATACTTTAAAATGAACCTCAACACTTTTCGAAACAAGAACCAAATATTGCAATAACAATGACGAAGAAATCGGACTCTATAAAAATGTTAGATGTGTACTTAGTTACAAATGTAAAATGGTTTCCGCATATTGACTTTTTGTGTGTTAAACTTGGAAAAATTTGTTACTCCATGAAGGCTCACTCATCTTATTGTAGTACTGATCATTCTTTGCTAAATTTATTATTAGCATTTATCGTGTGCAAATTCATGTTTCTATTTACTTATACACTAAACTATATATTTAAACTTATACATACATATATATATATATATAAATGTAAAGTAAATGCAGAATTTTGTAAACAAATTGTTATTGTAAGTTTCACCAGCACACTGGATCCTCAGGAGTTTTAAACTAAATCTAAATACAAGCTATAAGCAATTATAAACTAAGTAATGGATGCTAGGTGGCGTGTGCTACGTAATATTGTGTACAACTTTGTATTCTGAACGTGTAGTACGTGAGTACAGATTAGTAACTAAAGTTGGTTATAGGTGAGCTATATAAATCTAGTTGCTCATTGAAAAGGTTATTATTATTATTTTGATATTTTTTAATTTTAATTGCTTCCAGAATATCTAATTTTTTGCTTTTACATCTAATTGTTCGCGACCAAAAGCTCGTACAATTTTATTCGAAACAGTTTTTCTAAAATTACAAACTAATATTTATATACAGGGTGTCTTTGTTTTCTAAACTTTGCGATCGATTTACTTGAGACCGGCTATCGTACTACATTAAATATCTCGGTTTCTATGAAAGTTGAAAAAATAAAACTTGGGGAGCAAGTGTAAGACCCAGGGACCTCAATTTTACGCAAAACGGACACGAAGAAAAAGTGACTCAAAAAAGCGATAGTGGGGAAAACTTATGTCAAAATGGCAGCAGACCGCGCTAAAGCGGACAAATTTATAAGACGAAGGCAAGGTGGTAGGCCATGCCAAACCCGACAGCGCAGCCGTCCGCGCCGTTTACAAATACGGGGAAAATGTGAGTTAAGGAGAATGTAGTCCGCGGCAAGGCGGACAGCAAAGCTGTCCGCGCTGTTGAAAATATGTGGACCGGGCTATTCATTGGTAGGCGATTTATAAGTTAGACTAATGTTGTTTAGTTTACCCTAAACACTATAGACGACTTAAAAGTGGCAGTCAAAACTAAAAGGTTCAACTTTTGTTCCATGCAAGATGAAATGTAAGACTTCCAGTCTATGAAAGATGGGGTGGTGATCACGTCTACGAAATTTTTATATATTGGTAACCTCTCGTATGTGTGCACACTATAGTCAGAAAATGTTGATCTATTTAGTAGATTTAGTTTATCAGTTGTATGTTCTAATAACATCTTATTCCATGATTTAGCAATTGTTGAAGCATTTACGTCAGCCCAGGCTGTTGCAAGCCAATAAACTACATCAATTAAAGGACTACTAACTTCGTTATTTACAACTTATAGAATACTAACTTCGTTATTTAGATTATGTCTAGTTTCAGACATTCCTGGCAGAAGTGGTATTAAGTTTAATGTAACATTTAAAGCATGAAATTGAGTTAAATAGTATATATTTGAGGTGCAAAATTATGTATGTGGGAATGATGAGGAAAAACGCATGGTGGTAGGATATGACAAAGACTGGAAGAGTCAAGAAAAATGAAATAAAGAATAGCATAAAAGATATAGAAAAGTAAGACAGTGAGAGGGGGGGGGGGGAGAGCGCGAGGGGGAGAGAGAGAGAGTTAGAGGGAGAGAGATATGAAATAATAGGAAAAACAGGTAGTAGATGAGTACTTAAGGTAAGAATGCAGTGTTATCGGACCAGTTCCAGGCTGAAGAGGATGATAAATCCTATAGCCTCCTTTAAACAAACTCTCCAATCTCCCAACAATATACAATCCCAACAGGAAGTGGAGTTTTAGTGGGTAAAAATCCCACACTGTCGGTTAAAACGGACATCCTTAGCTTTTTGATGGGATCTCCACTTCCTACGTAAAACAAAAAAATAAATAAAAAAATATTTTATTTGCAACTAAACTTATAAAAGAATTATTTGATCGAGAATTGTAAATTATATTAAGTCTAATTAGACTTATTATAATAAATCTAACATATTTTTTGCATGTTTACTTTTGTTTTCATTTTTTGATAAAAAAACTTCTTTTAATTCAATAAATAATTTAATATCTCTTTACATTTATATTCATGGATATATGAAAAGGGGCACAAACAATTATAATAACTGGAATAAAATGTAATTACTGAAATCGTTCTACTGATTGTTTGTATTATTCATGCATTAGAATCTAATAAAATAATGTATAATATTGAAGTTAAATTTAAAATTGATTGTTATATTCTAATCCTCTATCTGATTTTGATTCCAGTATATGAAAGTTTGGGTAGCGAACGCAACTTTCAGAAACACTAAGAACCAGTAACAAAGTAAAATAAATAAAATAAAAGAGATAATATCTTCTAATTTTCTCTCAATTTACTGTGGAGTGAATGAAATATAATATAATATTTTATCAAAAGAGTTATATTACCATCACTAACATTTTCTTTCGTCACAGAATTGTTTGAATCAGAGTTGGATCGTAATATGTTTACTTTGTAACTACTATACTGCTTTTTATTTTTTATCCTGTTTCTTTGTACCATAGAATATGCTCTTGCATTAGATTGTTAGGCATGAGGGTTGAGTTATAAATTCGCATGTTCTTATTACTATAATAAAGTACTTGATGATGTACGCAATAACATGTTTGATTTATTTTTCTCTAATTTTATAACGTCAAATTTATGCTTCTACTAGCGATTTTAATTTACTGACAATAGGTTGCGAAGCTAATTACAATACAAAAATGGTTAGGATAATTCCATTTCCATTTCCATTAGCAAAATAACAAGTAAAAATAGCGAAATAAAGGTAATTTGATTTTATGTTAATAATTTACCTTCTGATTAGATTTTGTGGATTCTCCTTGGTTGGTAGAAGTGAATGATTGAATGACAAAAATGAATCTTAGATGTTGTAGATTGGTTCAGACCATGAACATGAAGCAGATAGGAAGATGGCGTGAAATAAATTGTTTTAGGTAATTTATGATAAAAAGAATGAATTTGTGATAAAAAGGTGATAAAGGCTTCATTCACCGCCGCCAAAGTAGTAACGGAACAAACGTCGATGGTGTTCCTCTCGAGTTATTTTATAAAGCTTACCTTTGCCGATTGTAGGCAATAATTGCACATCGCCTGGTGCTGTATGTGGTAACTGGATACCGCATGATGTCGTAGGTTCTTCTTTCTGCTTCGGTGGGGTGACAGGAACATATACGTTGACTAGCATCCTCGATGTGCATGGAGAGTAATGTTTGATCGGTTTTTCCAGTGTTCGGTTGAGTTCATCTCTGCTCACTTGATACCCCAGACGTTTGACGTCCCTCTTCTTCTGTTACTGGCCACCTCATTTTCTAATTGAAGAGATAGATATGTGGAAAGGGGTGTGAAATATTGATATGCGTAATAGAGAAGAATGTAAGATTAAATACTGGTGTCTACAGATCAGAAGATTCAGCCGAAAATTAGATGAATTAATTTATGAATACCTGATTCAATGATTGCAAAATTTTTGTAGTTGAATTAAATTTAATTTAAATATAAAATAATAATAAGGGATTTCGTTGGTGGCCCTTACTTAGAACAAATTAGATTCTGGAGTGCGATTTCTCGCTCAATGGGAATAAGGTTGATTATCTAAGAGTAAGCGTCGAGGGCAGGCTTCAGAAGAACACAAGCATCCAAAACCAAATATGTATACAACATTATGCCAATAAAAATTTATTATCAGTGAAAATCAATTGAGAACTGAATATTTTTATTATTTTACTACTTAATACATATAGTCAATATATTAAACAGACACTTGCTAAAAAAACTTGCATTTTAATAAATATTTTACTTAGAAGAAACAAACTATATTAATTACATACTATACTTGTTGTTATCACTAACCTCTCAAAATAATTTCAACAAATTTTCAAAAATGTAGTATTCACCTACATCTCGTAGGTGAATTGAATCACAATAGAAACTGCTTTTAATTGATTATTAATTTGTGTTTAGAGGTGTAAGAAATGACTGTTATGCTTGTATTCAATAATCCTTAAAAATTTCTTGGTAACTACCGTGATAGAAAATAACTGAGAAGTGATTCAAGAATGGTCAGAGACCGCGACAAGGCGGATATACTGGACCCGGAGGATTCATGGGTAAGCAAAATCATGGGTCGTCGAGTTGAATAATTCTTGGTTAAACATTTCCAAAAAAAGCGACCCTAGGCCGCGGCAATGCGAACAACAGAGCAGTCCGCGCCGTAGAAAATTATGGGTTGGTAAATTTGAGTGTAATATGGGAACCGGGGAATTCATGGGTTGGCGATTTCATTCATAGGCGAATACACAAGTCCAAGACCCTGTTAGAAATTACCCGAAAAGTGATTCACGAGCGGACACAGCTTGCACCAAAGCTGTCCACGTCGTATACAAATACAGGGACCGGGAGATTCATGTGTAGGCGCTGTACAGGCCACACTAGTCCCTTCCTAAAATCTTAATACATAATATTGTTAAAGACTGTTTAACTTTTTATTTAATCATATAAAGGTTTATTTATTAGTGTTATTTCATCAGCAAAATGTGGTTTCTTACCATTAAATTAATTATGTGTAGCGTTAAGTGCATTTTGCGTATTAAAATGTAGTACAAGGACGGAAGAAGCGACGTCTTTTAAAATGAATAAAAAATTTAAAAAAGCAGATAAAAATCCTATTTCAGAACTATATGTATATATGGAATAGAAGAAGACACACGTACCTCTTATGGTGTGAAAATCCGTTAATACATTAATATATTTTTAATTTGTTGTTTCAAGTAACTATATTGAGTAAGATGGATAAATATATTTCAGAGCTAACCTCTCTATATGTGATTAAGACTTATATTTTATTTAGGGCAAAATAAAAATATTATTGTTTCACTAAATATCAGCACTTACAAATAACTTTATAAAATAATAATTCAAAAAGAAAAGTCTAGTTTATTATTGTTTATAAATTTGGACTTTTATAAACAGCCAACGGTAAGTTTTACAAATAAAAGTTGACATTAAATTTTGGGCGCCGTTAAATGTTTGAGCGTTACTTTTAAATTATTTTAAATTTCTTTCTGCGGTAAATTGTTTCTTATTTAAAATACGTATGAACGGATTGCATTATATATCTCAAGGTCGTAAATTATTGAGGGTGAAGTGTGGTTATAAGCATTTATAATAATAACAAATAAACCAAATCATAGAAGAAACAAACTAGAGTGCAACATGGCATAAATATAATACAAGTGGTTGAACAAAACTGAATTTAGTTAATAGGATTTTGCATAATATGTCCATAAAGCTACATATTTCAAGAGGCCCCTGCAGAATTAACTCCTATATCGAAAACCTACAGGCAATAACTTTTGTCGCAATAAAAAATTAATTTGGGGGTACATTCTATTTAATAAGTATAACGGAACTCCCACACGCGACGCTGCTAATGGGGAGCCTAGCGACTATCACAAATGGCGCAAATAGTTACAGACTGCAACGGCCTTCGGAAAGGCATCGGGCGCCAGGTCAATTTAAAGTGAGACCGCACTTCTGAACAGATGTTGTTGTACAACAGTGATCTACAACAGATGTAAACAATGTATGCTGTACAATGTCTCTTACCAAACTTACGTTTTAACCCGCGTTGCTGCTCTGCTTCACCGGTCTCTGCTGTTGCTGCTGTCCTATTTTCAAAATTTTGATTTGATTATTCGGAAAACAAATCGGATACTGCAAATATTTTGTTTAATTCTCGCTATTTATACCCCAAAATTCACCCGACTAGTCAGTCTCTGTGTGAAAGCTATTATACATAATTTTTCAGACCGGCAGCGTTCCACTCATTTGCTCAACACACAGCTGCCAGTATTACATTCATTGTGTTATTAAATTAAACCTCTTACTTTCAGATACCGATCCACGAAGAGGACGAAGGAGAGAGTGGACTAATTGGGGAACGACTTCAGCTGGTACGCAAATCATCTGTATCTTCGATCATCCCCTCAACAGTATCTCGACAAACTCCTCAAAATAGAAAAAGGTAGAACACAAGCTCTGATTGCTAAACAAAATGAGGTTCTACAAAAAGCATGTTCAACTCAGCGAACCCTGACAGCAACATACTGACTATCGCAAAAGCTTGGGGAGAAAACTGCTCACTTTGGATGCGAACCCGAGACAGTTTCTTGAGACAGCAATAAAGGACTTGCCTTTTGAAGCAAGCTTGGGCACTCTCCATCGCAACTCCGTAAAAATAAATGAAGTATGCCAATATCCAAGCCCTCTAAGTAGCACACATCCGGGAAGAAGTCGTGGCAGCACTTTATCCACATTCTATTACTCTTCTCCTAATCATAGTGGTAACCCATCACAACTGCTCATCAATGATGACGTAACACAACTACTCAACAGCCAACATCAGGATTTATCAGCGACGATTAATCCTGATTGATTCACAGATTGAGGATTTTAAATTTTGATTGCCTTATTTCTTGTTACATTTTTTTGCTGTTTAATCAGTACATAATTCATATCATCTTTTGCTTCAATTGATTCAATATGCGTTTCATTACTTCTACTGTCATGCTAACTACTTTCATATAGGTAGTAAAGAGGTTCTGTGCAATGGCAGACTGATATACTTAGGTAAGTAGGAAGGTATCTGGGAAATATATTTAAAACACTTACTTTCATGTAGTCTCGTAGGGCATGAACAAGAGTTTCACACGTTTCAATTATAGCTTTGCTGATAGTCGTAGGTGACATGATCCCAGAGAATTTTAAATCTTTAAAATTTCTTCCTGTAGCTAAGTACCTCAAGGTTAAGGCTAATCTCTCATTAACAGGCATGTGTTCCCTCATGTCTTTGTTCTGTCTTCTCAAGAGTAGTTTCATCGTCTGTAATAATTTTATGAACGTCCTTTCTTTCTTCTGAAATAATTGTGAAAATCTTTCTCATCTGTCAATCTGATTTCCATCAGCAGCCTCATATGAGAATATTATTCGCGTTTTTTCAACCACTCTTTCATCCATCGATTTCGCTGAACTCGACGAATACTTGCAATAGCCATAATTATGGCTACACAACCTTCTTCTCGATTGTCCATGTTTTCACAACACACAACGCCACGAAAATTTACTTGGAAAGGCACAATTTCACTTGTCCGAATGGTGGAAACAAACGTACTGAGCACATTTATTGATACATTTATTGACAATAATATTGACCGTGTATAGTATGGCGATATTGACAGTGGTACACTCAAGGAGTAAATGACTGTATTGAGAATACTGATATTGTTAATAATATTGATCGTGTAAGGGCCGCTTAAGTCTTTTGTAAATGATAATGGAATAGACATTTTAAACACAGTGTTCTTTAGTGATGAAGCCTGGATCCATCTTGATGGTTATGTAAACAGTCAAAACACTAGAATTTGGGCCCCTGAAAATCCTAACGCTTTACATGAAAAATCTTTACATCCTGCAAAAATTGGTGTATGGTGTGCGATATCTCGTCAACGTATAGTTGGGCCCATTTTCTTCGAACATGGTGAAGAACAAACTGCGAACTGCGAACAAACTGAAAATGGTGATATACAGGCATATTGTGCAACAATTTCTGTCTCTACTGGAACCTCAAGAACGGTACTGCTGGTTTCAGTAAGACGGCGCTACCTGCCACTCGTCTCGAGAAACCATGAACTTTCTGCAAGAATTCTTTGACGGTCGGAGCAAGGGTTTATGGCCTCAAAGGTCCTCAGACCTTACATGTCCTGACTACTTTTTGTGGGGCTATTAACTTCGAGGCCTTCAGAAGCAATCTTCTTAGTATTCATGGACGTAAAGCCAATATTACAGAATTAATATCGAATGTTTCCAGTGCAGCACTTAGAAAGGTTTCTGCTAACATGTTCTGCTTCAGGGTATCTTTAGAAAATGCTGGATCTCTATTTAAAATGTAGAAAATTGCGAGATACTTAGAATATAGCGCTTAGATAATATTACTAACCTTCCCTAACATATGTTATCGCGCGCATATTTTCGTGTCTTAATTCAGTCTAGAAAACAAACCAAAACACATAAGTACGCTTAGTGTGGATAGATAATAAAATTGACCTAACCTAAGTAGGGAAAAGCTTAAGCGCGCGGTTCTTATACGAACGATTTAGTTAGTGATTGTGTTTTGTTTGTTTGATTTGGCAGGCGAACCGATTGACTTCTATTTGATTCGTTTGGTTTGCGCGCGGCATTGGAGCGTTCGACGATATTAAAATAGTACTTAAGTACTTCTTGTGCGATTATGGTGTTCTTAAAATGAATGACAACTAAATTAACCGGCTTACGATTTTAAGTTAATAAAACTGATTTTACGCGTGTGTATGTCTTTCGTTTTCGTTAACACCATAACCTATGCGATTCGGACAGGTGTATTGAACTAATTGAGCGTTTTATTTATTTTTGATTTATAGCGCGTGCTGATTATAGATTCATTTAACAGATCATAAATATAATTAATTAGTTAATTATCTATTTAATTTTCTTATATTCATTTGTGAAATAAGGTGAGTGGTTTTTTTGTTTTATCAAACATTTCACATTATACTCATTACATAAATTAAATTGATCTATAATTCATAATAAAAGTAGTACTAAATTAATGTAATTAAAGCATTAGTTTCAAATTATACGTTTAGGCTTCTTGGCAGCTAGTTTGTAAATCTTTATAAGAAATTCAAAATTATATTTCGGAATTCTGTATCTCATTGGGCACATAAGTTACAACAGACTTGCTAATATAAAAATACTTTTTTTAATCTACTAAACTTCTTATTTCTATTACTATGATCGGTCATGTTCAAATTACATAACTTAATCCAACGAAATCTTCGCTTTGAAATTCGCATCTTCCTCAGATACGTACATTTTTATATTTAAATCCGATGGCTATTATCATGGACCGAAATATTAATATATTTTGACTTTTCTACGATTAATCAATTTTAAACAATTAAGGAAAAATGCCTAATATTAATGACACAAAGATAAAAATACAAGCACATGTCGCTCCGCGCACTCAACAAACTTTTTTAATTGATATAAGTCGAGTATATATATATATATATATGTATACTCGACTGGTTACAATATAAAGTGGTAAACAATATATTTATTGTTTACAATATAAAGTGGTAAACAATAAATATGTACAAGTAAACAAACAATGTTACGATATAAAGTGGTAAACAACATTGTTTGCTTACTTATATATATTTATTGTTTACCACTTTATATTGTAACCAGTCGAGTATACAATAAAAAGTCGTAAACAATAAATATATACAAATAAACAAACAATGTTGTTTACCACTTTATATTGTAACATTGTTTGATTACTTGTATATAATTATTGTTTACGACTTTATATTGTAAACAATAAATATATTGTTTACCACTTTATATTGTAAATAATAAATATATTGTTTACCACTTTATATTGTAACCAGTCGAGTATATATATATATATATATATATATATACTCGACTATACAAATATATATATATATATATATACTCGACTATACAAATATATATATATATATATACTCGACTATATATATATATATATATATATATATATAATTCGACTGGTTACTATATAAAGTGGTAAACAATAATTATATACAAGTAAACAAACAATGTTACAATATAAAGTGGTAAAAAACGTTGTTTGTTTACTTGTTTATATATATTTATTGTTTACTTTATATTGTAACCAGTCGAGTATATATATATATATATATATATATATATATATATATACTCGCCTGGTTACAAAAAGAATATTGTTTT
>WYDF02104247.1:0-10548 GCA_009867245.2 Adranes taylori
GCCACTGCTAGTATTGAATGTAAACTAAATGTGACAACAAACTTATGATATAATAAGTATCAAAAGCGTTCCAGACAGACAGACAGACGGACAAAGCTAGAATTTTATATATAAGTATACTGTAGCCAAATAGAGAGTATAGACTTGCCATACCAAGTCGATAGAAATATTTTGTATCAGCTCAGGAATGAAAAAATTTTATTCAGATTATTTCAACTGAAACAATCTTGTTTTCTCGATTTAGTTCCATGTACAGGACCAAATTTCAAATTCTGTAATCCATGTTGCGACTTTCCAACTGAAGAGTTTTCACGACTTGTTGAATAGGAAGTGATTGATGTGCAAATTCCTGATATGGCTAAAATTGGCATATATAGAAATTGATCTAATTTGTTGCCAGAAGTGGCCGATAGCCAATTCTGCCAAACCCTCCTACTCTCCTAGACCTTATTTCAACTCGAACTAAACGTAATCTGTGACGTCACGCCGTAATTTCTGTGGTTCATCGCATTGTTACCAAAATATTCGGGCACATAAATATAATAATGTTTTAGCAATGAATAAAGTTAATGAATATAACTCATTATAATTTAATATAATGGATTCGAAATTAATATACAATTATTATTTGCGTCTTTATTTAAAATAGAAATATATCGAAAACGACATTCACAAGCGTTTAACACATATTTATTGTTCTTTGAAATTATCGCCCCGCTAGTTTAAATGGATAGAACGCTCGACAGGAAATTGAGAGACACGGGTTCGAATCCGTTATATTATGTTTTATTGCAAACGTATAAATTTATTGCGAAACAAAAAATAATCATAATGTTTAATATTTATTAACAAGAAAAAGTTTTTACCAGTGTCAAATTACTTAACGAAATTAAATGTAAGATCGGTCGGTATTGTTCCGAAACTATTTTAGTTACTAGCAAGGTCGATAATTTACGAAGACGAAGCATCCAAAACATCTGTGTGTTTCGCGTGCTTTGTTTGTTGTGTTGCAGTGCAATGGCATCCCAATAAAAATTTAATTGCAAAAGTCAATGCCAAGCGTATTTAAAAATAAATCAGCTGGTTGGTTCGTTTATATGGCCATATACTATGATTTACGTTATTATGCAATTTCGGAATGTCATTGTACCGTTTTTAAATTATTTTTAGGCTAGGTGTTCACTTCGAGTATTCACTATAAACTGGAGTAACGCTTATGCGAGAGTGGATGAAAGGATATCTGAATGGTTTCGAGACCATAAGGGGAGTGAGACAACTGCATGCCTATTTAATATCACTTGTCAGACTTAGAGGGCATTCTGGACAAAGGGCAATCTGGGAGAGGGGGGGGGGGGATGGTTGTAAGTGTGAAGGTATCATCTCTAACTTATGCGGATGACATTGTATGTATGGCGACTGATAGAGATGAGATGAAAGAAATGATTGGGAGAGTGAAAGGATTTATGGATAAAAGGGGATTGAAAGTGAATGTAGAAAAGACAAAAATAATGGTGTGTACGAAGGGAGAGAGAGTGTGTAGGAAGGATGTATTTGACACAGGTGGAAAAGGGCTGGAGAGTGTGAAGAAATATATATATATTTGGGTTTCGTTTTGGCGCAGAATGGTTCAAGTAAAGAACATGTTAAGATGGTGACAAAGAAAGCGAAAGAGGCTATAGAGAGAATGAGGATTGCATTTGAGGATTGAAATTTAGAGAGTCTGTCAGAATGTGATTAATGGATGTTTGTGTACAATATAATGATGTATGGAGCTGATGTATGGGCGGTTGAGGAGAAAGAGAGAATGGAGAGAGTTCAGGTGGGATATGTGAAAAGGATGTTTGGATTAGATAAGCGTATTAAGAGTAAGATAGTATTGCAGGAGGTTTGGAAAATATAAGTGCTGGGTTAGTGGAGTGTATAGAATGGTGAAGTTTGAGGAAAAAGTTTGGAAGGATGATGGTAGAAGGTTGGTGAAAGAAGAGTATATTAAGGGGATGATGAAGGAAGGAGGTGGTAGCTGGGTGAATGGATGGATTGATTACAGAAAAAAAGGTGATAATGAGGATTGGATGGTCGATGAATAGATGGTTTGGAGGAGGTTATGTAGTGGGAGAGATCATGGAAAGGATGATAGATATAAAAAGGCAAGAGACATATGGGAGTATTAAAGAAAGTAGGTATAATTGTATCTATGTGGGGATTATGTACGAGGAGGGTATGACAGGGTATTTGGAATCTAGAATGTGTATGATTCAGTTTCTCCTTGATTTCGGGCGTACTGTTTCCGTCCGTTGGGCATTTTAGATATGATATCCTTTCTATCTTATCTACTGATTTGAAAGCAAAAGTAGTTTCTTGCAGGCTTTCGCTAGTTGCCTTGAGTATCTCCTTAAAATCTTTGTCTTCTTTTACTTTGTGCAGAAGTGCTTCAGATTTGACCCTAAATTTATTGGTATTATTCCTGACCTTGTCTCCCTCTGATTTGTTTTTAGTT
This sequence comes from Adranes taylori, assembly GCA_009867245.2. NCBI lineage: Eukaryota > Metazoa > Arthropoda > Insecta > Coleoptera > Staphylinidae > Adranes > Adranes taylori. The sequence goes on from WYDF02104247.1 coordinate 2,498, forward strand.
TGCGTGCTTTTCCTTTCAACGGCTAGCCTCTATTTTTCCTTAGCCTGATTTGTTTTTCTACACTGCTCATCTCTGCTACCCCAATTTGTCTCGTCTTCTCCTAGTATCTTCTCTTGGATTTCCTTTTCTACTGTATCTTCTACTGCAAGTGTCTTTATTATGTTGGACGCTTCTTTACACTTGCCATAGCCGGACCATAGTCGTAAACTATCCAATTTCGGAACGAGCGGAGAACAAACTCTACTCCCAGAAGCACTAATATTCCTGTAGAAACGTATTGATGCTACTAGTAGCAAAAGACTAGTAGCACATGCCCGAAAAGGACAACAACCCAAATGCAAACCTCGCACCAATGTACAGAACAAACGCCAAATGATCTCACTATTCTTATTGCATAGCCGCCAATATTGGTGAGGTATGGACTTTCTCTTCTTCTTAGCCGTTAGTTCCATTACGGATAGAGTGATTTCATAAACTGATATCTGGTACGGATCTCCATTCTTTGTTGTTAGTCACAACATTGCCAAAGAATTTCCTATTTTTGTTTTCTGCCAATAGCTTTTTTATCATTAACCATTAACTTAAGAACTCAATAAAATATCAACAAGAAACCAAACAACAAAATTCAGGAAAAGGAGAAAATTCAAAATTTAATTTCAAAGGACATACCGAGGATAATTAATGAAGCACTCAAACTCATGAAAAGACATAAAGCCCCTGGAGTTGTTGGAATATTGCCATAGAAGGGAACAAAGTTATCTCGATTATCAAGAGGCTAATGGATATCGGATAAGCGACTTTAGCAATGTAAGGAGAAAAGTATGGGACAGGACGAAAGGCAGATTTTGCAAAAGGCCATGCAACCAAACAATGCCAAAGGGGTGCAAGAACTAAAAGAGTGCCTCTTATTGGTGGAATGAAGAGGGGTTGCCGTAGCGAGGGGAAAAGCCAGCAAGAAAGGAGGTGATGCTACCAATGGACACTAGCAAACCATGGAAAGGGCTTGATTGAAAACCAGAAAACCACAGCACGTGAATTAAAGAAAATATTTAAAAATCGTATAAGGAAAAGGTAAAAGGAAAGCTGGGCAAACCCTTAAAAAGTCATAGGTAGCGAGAGGTAGCGTGAGAACTACGCTTCCATAATTACAGGCAATTTCGCACATATAGAAAATACTTTAGAACAAATGCACGAAATTGTACACATTTGTTCCCAGAACAAAGACCTCTTGCATAAATGGACCGTAGGGAAGTGAATGATAGACAGCTCTTTACAAAGGAAGAGGTTATAAGAGCAGGGGCGTAAATGACCCCAAGCAAGGCGCCAGGACCGGATAATATATTGGACTTAATAATGAAATGAATATCGAGAGATTACTTACTGCAATATATAAAGGATTACTGACCAAGAAAGATGATAGAAAGGATGATGATTTTTTTGCCTATAGGCAGAATGCTGAATAAGGTTGCCAACCTGTATGAACGACTAGCAGTATTAGCAGACTAGAAACATGCATCAAACAAATCTGCACAGTAAGAACTAATCAATATGGCGGAAGAAGAGAAACATAATATACGCGCTTAGGCTCATGAATAAGGAGGTAAGAATAAAATACGAAAAGCTGTATTTATGTATTGCTTTCAATACAATAGAAATGCATTTATTGAACTTGGCTAGAAATATCTTTAAATGTGAAACATAAATCAGTTGACATTTATTGTATTAGAAAATAAAACACGCACGAGCATGAAGAAAATGCAATTGTTATGAAATAAGTAGTAGTTAAGGTTAAATTGTTTTAATGGAAAAGAAATAATTTTAGAGAGAAATCAACTACTACGACGTGAATTATGTAGACAAATTAAACCTAGATTATATGAGCGATAAAAATATGTTCGTTATTATATGGTATTGATGCATAATTCTCCGCCATAAGCTCCAAGGATTAGATTTAAGTTATGGTGCCTTCGCTTTTTGCTGCCCTTAAATTCTTATATTCAGACTCATCATGCTGTTGAAACTCATATTTTTGTACCAAAAGTAGACAAATAATCTGGAAGGTGCTAAAAGGGCGTCAGATCAGAAACAGCCTGATCCAGACTATTCAAAGCTCCTACCTACAGTACCTGCAAAAACTACATGAGGATGCCAGGGAAGAAATCTTTTTCATTCACCACTAGCGCAGATGTAAGACAAGGAGACAACCTCTCACCCTACTTCTTCATTTTGCTCATGGATGATGTCAGTGAAAGCTCAACACCATTGGCAACTGGAAAATGTAGGCTGTCCAAATGTCAGAAATGGCATTTGCTAATGACGTCGCTCTCCTTGCCAGGACTGGCTCTTAACTCTAACACAAGCTAATGGTGTGGAATAGAGAAAATAGAGATGATAATTAATGTGACTAAGACCAAAACCATGGTAATGTCCAGGAACAAGAAGGAGCACAACATCCGACTGAAGGGGCAAATGGTTGAACAAGTAGGAGACTTTAAGTGTATGGGTGCCACAATCAATGAACAGGACCGAATGAGCTCCGAGATCAACCAGAAGCTAAGTCCTGCTGGTAGGCTCTTCTTTGCAATCAACCTTGGACCTCCAGACATACGGAAAATTGAGAAGAAGGTGAGACAAGACCGGGTACGAAATGCGACAATCAGGCAGAACTTGAAGGTCCAGCTACTAGGGACTACCATTGAAGAGGGGAAACTACGATGATTTAGCTACGTGAACCGAATGGCCGACATCAGGATACCACGGCAGGCGTGGTAGGCTCGGAGCAAAAGATCCCGAGGTAGGCCACGTGTCAAATGGCGGGACAACATCGAGGAGGCAATCAAAGTCCACTGTAGTAACTTACGACAAGCCACGATGTTGTCACAGGATAGGACCCAATGGTGTTCCATTGTGAAGACCTCAGCACCGCAAGGTATAAGTAGGCGCTTAAGTAAGTAAGACAGTGTCCTGGAGCACCACTACTGAATTATGTTTTCAATGAAAATAGTCATGCCTAACAATTTTAATTTGTTTTGAAGCAATCGGAATTGCGCTAATATACGAAGATATACGAACGAGCACGTACAGCTGGTTGTTTGTTTACGCATTCATTGCACGTATATTACTATCTATTTACATAACCTCCAATGCTTTGTTATAAATGTCGGCTGATGAGAATATACGAATATGGTTGACGAAATACAAATACGCGGTCCGATGTTTACAAGTTTATTGCGTTTAAAGTGAATTTTGGTTAATTAAAGAGATCTTACTTGAAGTGGATGTAAGTATCTGAATGTTGATATGAGTGGAATCGAAAAAGAGGTAGTGCGAAGAGGTGTTTGTGTTTATTGTTTTTTGATGTTTTTGTTTTTGTTTTTTAATTTTTTATGTCGTGTTTGAGAGAGAATCATCTGTGGAAAAGAAGGATTGTTTCTTAAAGAATCTCAAGGGGTTCCTGCATGGTTTGAATGATTCGAGCTGACGGATGAGGAAAGCGTGTGCGTTGCAGTTCATTACAGTGGTAACTCGGATCGAAGAGTTTGGTGGGCTATCGGGTTGTTTTCTGCTTCACTTCTAGTCGGATATTTGGACTGCAGAAATTTTAGATGATTTTTGATGACTCGGCAGAGCGATATTCGTATAGAAGGGATATCGGAAGTGTAGCCTATGAATTTTTTGTAGAATTCTTCATTCACAAGTTATGAATTTATGGATTCGCGCATTTGAAAATTTGGAGTATAGTCTACCAGTGACCTAATATAACCTGATTCAGAGTTTTTGAATAACAGCCCCTAAAACGGCATCGGAGGTGACGCCTAGATAACAAACTTCGTCATGTAAATAAATTGGCTCGTTCGGGAGTCAGATTTGAATATAAGCGCGGTTTTGAAATTTCGTTTTAACGTGATTGGGATGCTGAAGGAAGATAGCTTGTGTTTTACTACGATTTGGCTGATGCGCCATTTTTGTTCCCATTTGAAGGATATTTGCAAGTGACGGTTTGTCGTTTGTGCTTTAAGGCTGTATCGACCCCGTATAAGGCAGTGGTAATGATGTTCAAAAGAGGAGCAAAAACAGACCCTTGCGGAACGCCTGCTTGAAGGTGAATAGATCAGGAGAATGTGTATCCCAGTTTGATTTGAGGGATGCGGTCGGATAGATATGATTGGGCCATCTTCAGTTTGCTAGTATGAAGGATGTGGAGCTCTTGAAGTCTTGCACTAATTCAAAGTCATAGTCTACATTATGGGCGAATTTTCTCTATGCTCATGTGATCTAGCCTCCCCTTTTTATTGCTGTAGAATTCTGAAAAGCGCAATAGTTATTATCCACTTGTGCACTTTTATATTGATGTCATTTAAGAATACAAAATGGCGACTGACCAGGCTTTTCCGGTTGTTAATTTTTTAGCGCGAAATTTGAATTTATGCTTGAAAGAAAATTTTACTATTGTGATAACTATTGTGATAGAACACAAACTATTGTGATAGATCTCAGAACTGACAGCGTGACGTAACAGATTAGGTTTAGAACTAGTTGAGATAAGGTCTCGGTGGACTGGTAGATCCTACTGAATCTGCAATCTCTTACTACTATTAATGGCCATTTGAGAACGCTCAAAACTAAAATTTTTATAGAGCCTGAAATAATACTCCCCTCTGCAGGTTGATGCCGACTGAAACAAATCTTTTATGCCAGAGGTGCCCGCTTTATTGAAGTAGTATATGTCTACATTGCTCCAGTTATCGTGCTCCAGAACCTATTTATCGTACGGTTGTACAGAAAAACATATTACACTAAAAGTGGCCGTTTTTGTTGAGAGGTTTAAAAGTGTATTTACGCAGAATTCATTTGTGCTGGCTTTTGGCTTATCAATCCGATAGAGCCTCACATAGAGACACTAGCCACTAAACTCATTGTTCCGCGCTACTATTGGTTTCCTAGAACCATATTTCATGCATATGCTTGCGAAAGCCGCTCTTGGAGTTGGTCTCATACCCGATAGTGATTGACTCAATCAGTATGTAGTTTCTTGTCGTCCTGGCTTGCCTGGGTTTGACGAACAAATGTGTCCAGCCACTCTTGTCTCCCTCGTTCCACGTCTATTGCCACTCGTCTAATATTGCCTAAGCTTTCACTACTAGCTCTCTAAGCTTTCATGTTGGTTAGCCTGGTAGATCGGCTTGCGTTCTTCGACTATTAAGTCTGCAGAAATTATGGACGTTAACCGTGTTGACGTCCACAATAAAGCTACAGATTGATATTGTGATTATGTTAGATTACGTTAGAATATTTCGAAATTACTGGGGCGGGGAATTAGTCCCGCTAAATAAGACATGTGAAAATTGCACAAAACGGGCCAATTATACTCTTTCAAAAAAGTGATGAACGACAATAATTCTACTGTTTACAGTTATGGAGTTTTGAATTTTTTTACAACATTCAATTTTCTATATTTACATGCTTTCTTAGACTAGAATAGACAATCCTGTTTACATTTCTATTCATAGCTCCTGAACAACAAGAAATAGCGAAAAAGCTAGTGATGGGTCTAGTGAATGGATAATCAGGTACCTCATTTATGAGGTACCTGATTTGAGGCCTCACGGTCATGCAAGGCGAGAGTACCTCTTTTTCAAATACGATGCGAATCATTATTTATGAGGAGTTCCTCCTCTTTTTTCAAATGAGGCTCTTTTTTTTCAAAAAAGGAAGTCGTCTTTTTTTTCGAAAGAGGAGTTCCCCTTTTTCTTTTCGAAAGAGGAGTTCCTCTTTTTTTTTAAGAGGAGTTTTCCGTTTTCCAAAAGAGTAATTCCTCTTATCCTTTTCAATAGAAGAGTTCCTTTTTTGTTGAAAAGAGGAATTTCTCTTTTTCTTTTAAGAGAGGAGTTTTTCTTTTTCTTTTCAAAAGATAAGATTCTCTTTTTTATAGGAGGGCTTTCTCTTTTTTTTTTCAAACAGGAATTCTTCTTTTTCGTTTCAAAAGAGGAGTTCCTTTTTTTATAAAAAAAGAGTTTCTGTGTTTTTTCAAAAGAGAAATTCCTTTTCCTATTTTTATTTTCAAGAGAGGAGTTCCTCTTTCTGTAAACCAAAGAGTTTATCTTTTTTTTTTCAAAATAGGAGTACCTCTTTTTCTTTTCAAAAGAGGAGTTTCTCTTGTTTTAAACCAAAGAGTTTCTTTTTTTTTCAGAAGAGAGGTCCTATTTTTCTTTTCAAAAGAGGAGTGCCTCTTTTTCTTTTGATAATAGGAGTTCCTCTTTTGTTTCGAAAGAAGAGAGTTAACTCGTTGATAATAATATTTGTGTACAACGTAACGACCTCGTTTGATTCACATACCACGCGTTAGTCGCAGCACCGTCCATTAGGAGAAGAGGACTTGCTCTGTTTGATGTATCGACTTCAATTGTCATGCCCGTGATTGCATTGTCACATAAGAGGTATTTCAATTGAGACCTCATCATGATGTAATAGAAAACTTATTTTTTTTTAATGCGAGGAGATTCATTATTTCTGAGAAGTTACTCTATTTTTACATATGAAGACTGTCATTATATTATGTAAGGAGTTACACTTTTTTGAAAATTTTTAAATGATTTTGAAAATTTTTTAAATGATGTGTGCTGTGAACATGATATCGTCTAAACGGTTTGAACGCTTGCAATCAAATGTGGCATACGTTTTGAGTACTATCTGAGGACAAACACTATAGATTTCAGAACAAAATCAACTAACCAGAAGTGACATCACCATCGGAAGTAAAACTACAACTTCAACCGATTGCAACGAAATTAGATAAGAATGATCTCTATGCGAAGCTAAACGTTCTTGCATAGTTTCAGCCACTTCATATGACCGAATGTTTCCTCTAGGCGAATGCAAATGTTTAACTAATCGTGCCAAAATTCTTTAAAATTCGTTAATCCTTTATTTCATCATAATGAGGCCTAAAATGAAGAATCCATCACTACTTTTAATGTAATAAATCGGTTCAAGAGTTCCTCCTTTCAAGAAACGAGGAACTTTTTGAAAAAAATGTAAGAGGGCTCCTCTTTTGAAAACAAAGAGGAACTCCTCTTTCTAAAAAAAGAGAAACTCCTCTTAAAAAAAGAGGAGCTCCTCTTTTGAAAAAAACAGGAACTCCTCATGATTGAAAAAGGAGTAACTCTTTCCATTCATGATACTGAGGCCTCAATTCTATTATCGTCACCTGATATGAGTTACCTCTTTTGAGGCCTCACAAATAAAAAAGTGTTATTACCTCATTTTCATTTTAGAACGACGGTGTTACCCATCACTAATTTTAACATAAATATATCACTCTATGCGCCAAAACATTGGTTCCGTAATTATTTACAAAACATTGATTCCTTCATTATTTTTCATTGAATAAAACGCATTTTTTCCACTAACCTCTTTTTACAGCATTTTATATTCTCTCATCTACCATCCGTTATTGAAATTACCCAAATTGGTTGCAATTACTAGTACTTTTACATTAGCTACATTTACATTAATAGTTTTACATAATACATTTGCTACTTCTACTGTGTCTGTTGAAGGTATTCTGTTGCCTTAAATTATTCTCCATGTATCAGATCGGGCCGCATGTGTTAACATGTTTTTGTTTCTTAGTGTCTAATAGCGCGAGGCACACGCGGTGACTACTACAGAGAATATAATTTATTTTACTAGTGGACCTCTTTAATATGTTTTGCAAATCGCGTCCTCTGTCCCACTGCTGCCCCTGATCAAACGTAGGATCGTAGTAGTTAATGACTTTTTATAATTCATTCGTAAATCCATTATACCATTATACCATCAAATTGCATTAAATTGAATTTTAACACAAACGTTTTTTAACGGTACATTGGTAAAAATACACTCAAGAGCAAAATGCAGAAGGCTTTACACGCTAACAAGAACGGTCCTTTTTTCAGTAACAATTAAATTTCCATATGATTAGATACATCAAAAAGCCTGTTTCTCGTCCACTGCTGAACATAGGCCTCTCTCAATAATCCCCAATTTTATATCGAGAGGAAATTAGCCAT
>WYDF02104269.1:0-10547 GCA_009867245.2 Adranes taylori
TATATATAATAACATGCAGGGTGTGATTAATTTATCATGCGTCAACATTTTTATCTTGGAAGTGGTTCTTTTACAAAAAAATCCCCTATAGCTCCTCAGACAATATCTCAATAGGCATATAATCTTCATCTAAAATGCCCTCGACCAATAGCTTCTCCGGATACACTTAAACACCTCCTTGTAAAATATCGTATTTTTCCAAACCCCCTTCTTTTCTAAAGACCCCTTCTTATTAAATTTAGGTCTAAATATGAGGGGGTCGTTATACATGGGTAGTACAAAAAAACTTTTTTTTTATTTGGCACCATACCAAATGAGGGAGACACAAGTTTTTCAAAATCGCCTCCATTTCATTTGAGGGAGATTCAATAGTTTCCCTGATTTAAGTAGAGATCAGTTAAAGCATGTTTAGTTTACGGTAAACATGGTTTCTGTTTCATGTAGTACTTATTTACTATGTTAGGTGGCTTTATTATCTAAAAATATTGTTTTATGTAGCAAAATAACTTACGGTATCCTATTTTGGAAGCAAACTGAGGAAACAAAGGAATTCTAATGAACATCCAAATGGTGTTTCCTTTTTATGAAGAGAAATGGCTTATGTATGCGGACATGCACCAAACTTGCTCAAAAAATGACAACCGTTTATGCGGAAAACATTATGCAATTTCACTACTACATCATCCACCTACGAAAAAAAAATTATTTTGATCCCAGGCAGATTGGTAAAATGGATGAATTGTTTCTCAACTTTGATGTGCCCTTTAACAGGACTGTTGATCACCAAGGATCTAAAACACTTATCATTAAAACAAGCGGATTTGAATAAACACACTACACAGTTTTTTGGCTTACCTTGGTAATAGCACGAAACTGCCTCCCAATTCAAAAGGAAAAGATTCCATTAGTGCTAGTCCATGTTTAGAAAATTTGCTAGCTCAATCAGGAAGGCATGAATATGTAGTTTAATAAGATTTGGTCCACAAGACTTCAGGAAAACAGTTTTGCTGGTTTTTGCTTAGGTCAGGGTAGTTTTTGATTTCTGCCAACTATGCAAAGCTTTTATAGCACCTACTTGGACGAACACTGCAAGAGAACTGTAGTTGGTGGTCGGATATACTCCCCCCAATCGTACACATACTTTCGTTATATTTCTACGAAATGATGATGACGTAATTTTTTTTCATGTCTAGACTTGTTTAAAATATGATTGATCAGTCAATATACGAAATGACCATGAATACTATAATACTGGTGTCATTATAACACCAAATAAAAGAGCTGACTTACCGGGTGTCGTTATCGATTTTCCAGGTATCCTATTCAGGAACTTGCTGGTTCCTGTTTTGCAGACTCATTAATCATATGTATTTAGATTTAAAAAAAAAATCATTTCATATAGTGTCAATTTCACCATCATGCGAATCATGCGGGATCAGACTGAGAGAGGGGAGAATGTGTGTGTGTGTGTGTGTACGCTACATCAGACGGAGAGAGAGGAGCAGAACACTGGTAGTACACTGCAGACTCAGGACTCCACGCAAAGATGGAGAAAATACCACTCATACCCCGCCCTCCAAGCAGGCTCTATCAGCCCAAAGATTCAAATATTAAGAAATTAAAATATGTTATTCAATGTAAGATAGCTTTAAAATATAATTTATTTATCAACATAAATGCCACCACTAATATTTATTTTATTTATTAACATGAACGACAAAAATAGTATATGCATGCAACCAAGTATAGAGAATTGCTTAGTCTTCGTTGGCGAGCATTTGCGTTCGGAGGCAAGTGCATGGTGTAGATATGTCGTGAGATGTTTGCGCTCGAGAGCAAATGCATAGTATAGATATTCCGCGAGATGTTCACGCTTGGAAGCCGTTCGTGGTCTAGAATCGGCCAATTCCTACTAATAGTATCCAGAATCTGTACTAGGTCTAAAATCGGTCAATTCTTGCTTTTTATCTCGTAACAACGGAGAGAAACGACAATGTCCAAAACCAAACTGTCTCTAATTCGCGCTGCCTTTACAAGCCAACTGCAATTCCTGGATGTTCCCATTAAAAAGCCATTTAAAGCCCCGATTAGAGTATAATCGAACAGGTGGATATAAGGAGCTGATTCGGAACGGTGCCAAGAAGGAAGTTATTATCAAGTTATTTAAGAAATGTGAGATTAGCATTTCCATGGATGGCAGTGAGGGTGATTAAGTTTATAATGAAAACGACTGTAATGACAATGATAAGGAAATCATGGATGTTGCTGGTAAATGAATGAGTTTCCTGATGACGAGTTTAAAGCTTATTTTAATGCATAATATTTGTTGAATAATTTTTTGACTCATCTTTTTTTTAATAGTTTCCAAAATGTAAGGGATCGTTATACACGGAGAAAGATGGTACCTTCCTGATAATATCTTCAGTGCTAGACTGGAAAGGAAAATAGACTAATTACATGCATTTTACACAGCGTGAGTTATTGTTCCGATGGGGGCGGGGGATAGGGGGGTCGGGTCTCTTACACGGGAGGTTATGTCTGAAGGGTTATTGTGGGGGTTTTCCCGTTATTTTTACGAGAGTTTATGTGATGATGGTGGAAAAAGAACGATGTTTCAAAATTGTGAATATTTTATTTGAGCTTGTTGAAGAAGCTGAAGCCTCTCTTCATCGCATCTGGAAAACGGATTTAAACCCTTCCCTGTACTGTTTCCCCCTATTTAGTCTTCTTAGAGCTTCTACAGTTTCCAAGATAGTAATGTTAATGCCCAGATTGTCAAGTCACCCTGCAGAAATACATAGATTTAGATATAACGAAATTGTACACTCTAATTAGATAGAAAATAACTTATGGCAATGTTTCAAATATAAATTATTGTGTAATATAAAAAAAATATGTCAATGTAATTCAAATATATATCTGTCGGAGACACACATAACTTAACTGTTTTTCCAACTGGCAAGTTTCATTTGATTCAATGGCGTAGGAAGGCGTGTGCGGTGGGTTTCATTCATATAGAGAACAAAAAGGTAGAATTAAAGGAGTCATTTCTAGGTTATTTTAGCTAACTGGGGGAAAACCAATAACATAGCGGAAGATATTTTGAAGGTTTTTTATTGAACAGAATTATCTACATTTAACAATTAACGTTTAACGGTTCGCCGTCATTTCCTCCTCACTAGAGCACCGGCGCATGAACAATATTCTTAGAATGTATTAAATATTGGCGAATGCTTATGACTATATGACGTACTTTGCTAATACGCTAACGGAACTCTCATATGCGATGCTACTAATGGGGAGCTTTAGCGACTCTCATAGATGGCGCAACTAAATATCTTACTTACTACATAATTTAACGGCTTTGGGAATTATCCCTCGGGTTCCAGGTTAGTTTTACGTGAGACCGCACACTGAAACTGATGTTGTGTGTCCCTCCGGTCCTCAGTCGCTTACTGAGGGCGCGGCCCAGGTGTTCAAGAATTTGCAAGCAGCTGTAACGAATTAATGCTAATGAGTGAAACAGCATTAAAGATTTAACAAAACCATATATTGTTCTCTTAGTCAAAACAGACAAAGAAAATATACATTCAATTAAATATCAATAATAAATCAAATGAATATATGGTGCTATATGAAAATCAACTTAAATCAATGACGCAATAATAGCGGTTAAACAAATTTAACAATAATAAAGCGGCTTATATACGGCGGTGTAAATGCAAGGTGATAAAAAACGGGGCATGGGATATAACGGCGGTGCGTATAAAGCAATATGTAAATGCGGTGATAAAATAACAAAACACTAGCGATTAAAATATGGAAAGTGTGTACAGGCAATGAACGATACAACGGGAGGGCGCGGTAATTTCATTAGAATACGTACAACAACGGGAAGGCGGCTGTAAGTATAAGTACACAATATGAATCTAGTAACGTCGTGAGTACACTCCCATCACAAAGTCATGTGACTAACATTGACTGATAACGGCACAGTTAGAGGTGTCATACAGTGCGGTGAAAGGAAAGTAAAGTATTAGTACAACGCGTAATGTGGTAATTAGACTGTCGTCATGAAGTCATGTGACCACCACTGACTAAGAACGGCACAGTCAGAGTTGTCACTCTAGTACGGTGAAAGGAAAGGAAAGGTGTGAAAAGTAAAACTACTCAGCTCATGCAATACAATGAAAGAATGTAGCCCGTATAATATTGCTTACCAAAATGCTTAACTGCTGATCACCTAACTCTGGTTGGTGATCAGTTGGTGATCAGAACTCTGGTTGGTGATCAACCTCTGGTTGGTGTGGTTGGTGCCGCTGGTGAGGCTAGTGTGGCTGCTATAGCTCGTGTGGTGGGCTGTCGGCTAGACTCGAACAAGAACTCTTCAAACTAGAGCGGTGCTCGCTAATGACGGGCTTCGACGAGACGAAATCAGGAATTGATTTTAATCGCCTAAAGCTCACTTATTTGTAGACCAGGAGTGACCACGCGCATGTCTTATTGCCCGCTGTGGAATATATAGGGACCAGCACTCATTGCTTTGTGTCGCAGCACATGTCTCTATTTCAAATCAATATAGACACAGAAGTTTAAAGACAGCCTTATAGCCGTGTACAATATCCGGATAATAGCAAGCCGAAGGAGTATCATATATGTTTGTGTGGAATAGGGAGCCACCAGCCTTTTACACAGGTCGTATTATATGCAAGTACGTTTCTATACGTGCATGTGTTATTCCCACTTTATTTATTATAAACAATCTGCGTAATTCCATAACGCTTCATTGAGCGAGACACAGTATATTCTCGCTTATACATATCCACGGGCATCGAAGTACTATGCACCTCTTCTGCGGGCAAGTGTCAGCTATTTCTCTCCAACCCACACTCTGAGAGAGGCGAACAAATTTTCTCCACTTCTAAATTCGCGCGATGTTTTAATTTCATAATATGGTGTAGCTAATGGCGACAGCACAACAACCTTTGTTTACGAAATAAATAATTCTTAATGAGTATAAATGCGTTGAAATAATGTTATTTATCTGGAAAAGAATTTTAATTACTAGCAGGATTAATATTTATTTATTTACTCTTCATTTTGAATATACAAAAGAAAATATCTAATAATGTTTACTTATCTATAAACACAGGATAATACATTCTCGGCATTAAATATACACGATCAGATAGACCAACATTCCGTACATACTATATTTCTTATATAGGGTTTCCAAATCACACCAGTAAAATTTATTTATTCAATGGTTTTAACACATCCTTAAGAAATTTATTATTATTATATTTTTTTATGGTGACAGCCACTGTTACACGATTCATGTTGCATTCACCATTCCTGTTATCTTGTTTTGTAGTAAATTTATTTTTACTATTGCTAGTGTTCTGCACTGGAGACTACTTGGGAGACTACTATATCTTCATATATCACCACCCTTGTGTTGAATGCAAACACACAGGTAGCGCGATGCTTGATTATTTATTATATATTAGCCGGGAGTCTGCACAGGGGACTGCTATGGGGGGTCATATTCATATATCTTCGTATATCAATGTCATGAATTTAAGCAAGCAGATTTGAGGTTATGGATAACCATAATCTCAAATCTGTTTGTTTGAATTCAACACCAGGTCGGTAATATATGAAGATATACTAGCCCCGAAGTACTCTACTGCAAAGCATTCGCCAATAGTACCAATGAGTTTATTAAAAAGGTAATAGGAGTGATGAATTCAACGTTATGAGAATATGCTCGCATACGCTGGTGCTCTAGTGAGGAGAAAATGACGGAGAACCAATTTCCTTTACTACCTACCTTCTCCTAGTCTTCCGTACTACTACCACGATATCCGCGGATGTTGTAGCATGCATGCACAGACGAAACTGTCTGGCCTAATCATGCCCTTACCTACTGAGTGCATTTAACGATATGTTAAGATTCTCAGAGAGTGTGGTTGAAAATGAACTCTTCAATCCTAATTTCAGTTTAGCATTAAGATTTTCCTTAACTTTATGTGTAAACTAATTGAATCAATTTTGGTGGGGTTGGGGTTACAACTTTAAACTGCGTACCGGATACCACCAGATGTTGCTATGCTACTGATTTGATTTAATGATTTTATTGATGGAGTATTAGGTTGATGTTTTGTTTTCATTTGATTACGTTTAAATGACAATTTTCATCTGGGATTTTTAATGGGGCCCAACTACGGGTCGATGGACCGATATGGGGTTAATAATCTCTTTGGGTTTATGGAAGTCTATAGTAATAGTTTATAGTGATACACGTACATCTATTTATGCAATATAATACAAAAATTTAAGGGGGTCTGTATAAAATATGGAAGTAGAGGGTTGAAGTAAAAAAATGTAGGAGATTCTTGATTTACGTGATTTTTACAGTCCCACGTTATTTAGTTCAAACTTTTGGGCGCCAATCACTTATTTATCAATTATTTTATTATTGTTGGAAAATATTTATAGAAACAATATGTAACTTATACCTAAATAACTGAAATAAAAATAAAGTACATTGCTCAACATATATTAAAAGAATATGATAACTACTTATAATTATATCTATAAAATTAAATAAAATATTAAATAATTATATCCGACAGTGTACATGCTTATAATATTATGTTATAATCTGAAAATACAAATGTACTCTTGCTAACAACTAACAAAAGTATTAGTATAAAAATTACAAGAAAATCTCGTTCTAATTAGTATCAATGTGTAAATTACATTTAAAGAAAAAACAAATTAAGATGTTATATATAGCATGTTATATAATACAAAAATGCATTCAAAATGCTTAAAATTATTTAAAAACGAACATGTTTTAATATGTAAAAAATGTCTTTCTTTCTTGGCAATATATTAATTGAGTTGTAGATTATATATTTATCAAATATACAAATCATATATCATTTCGATGAAGAAAAATTATATAATGTCATTTAAATAAATATTGCGAATTCTAAATTGCATGTTACGCTTTTAAATTTATTTTTTATCAATAAACGCTTAAATCGTGAATATTATCTTTGTTTTATTTTGATTAGAATGACGTGGAACTTTATACATATATATATATATATATATATATATATATATATATCAGCCGCTACAGGATGGTGTACATAAATATAAATTGAAGATACAGATTTTTCAAATAAATGGTATGTGATATTACGTATGATGAAGGGAAATTATTATAACGATCGACGAAGTTTTAAGATTTAATTAAATTGAATAAAATTGACCAAAAAATTCAAATTCATGAAATTCAATAAAAATGAACTTGATTTTCAAAAATCAACTTGATTTTGGTCAACTTGATTAAAGTTTTGTCAATATCATCAAATTTCATGAAGTTTTTATATTTTTGGTAAATTTTATCAATATCATGCACTTTTGGTTAACTTCATTATATTTTCAGGTTTTGGCCAATTATATAATTTCCAAAATTTTCCTCAATTGATAAATTTTTCCAATTTGTGTATGTCTAATTCAATCTTGATATATAGTAGATTTGATTAGATTTTAAAATATTTCTGTTTTATAAACTTTTAAAATTCACGCCAATTTAATTAAGTTTTGAAATTATGGTCAACTTGTTCATATTTTAAAATTTTGAAACTTTGGTAATTCCATAGAATTTTGATAAATTTTGGTTACTTTGATCTAATTTTAAAATTTTGGTCAATTTCATGAAATTTTGAAATTTTGGTCAAGAACTTAATAAAATTTTTTATATTTGGTTAATTTCATAAAATTTCCAAACTTTTGCTCCATTTATCAAATTACGCACTTTTGATTGATTTCAGTATATTTTAGATTTTTGCCAATTATCTAATTTCTAAATTATCGCCCGATAAAAGTTTCCAATTTCTGTATGAGATTTATAAAATAGTGAGATCTTGGTTAATCTCATCGAATTTCACAACTTCCTTACATGGATAAAATTTTGCAATTTCCGTCAATTTAACTAAATTCGAAATGCAAGTCTAAATTTTTCAAAATTTTTTTAATTCATCAAATGTAGAAATTTCGGTTAATTCATATTCTAAAATTTTGGTTAATTTGATCTTACTTTAAAATTTTGGCGAATTACATCAAATTTCTGAAATTGTATTGAATTTCATCAATTTTTTAAAATTCAAATCAAATTTAGAAATTTTAGTCATTATCAAAATTGAAAATGTTGGACAATTTCTTCAAATTTTGACATTTTTGTCACTGAACAAATTTTGAAATTGTGGTTGATTTTTCAAATTAAAAATTTTGTTCAATTTGATCTAATTTGAAAATGTTGGTCATTTTAATCGTACATGGATTTCATAAAATTTAAACTTTGCAATTTTGGTGGATTTGACCAAATTTTTAAATTGTAGACCATTTCATGAAAATTTTTATGTTCTCGTCAATTCATCAAATTTTGAAGTTTTTGTCCATTATTCAAATTTTGTAATCTTAGTCTATTTGATCAAATTTTGTAATGTTGGTCAATTTTATCAAATTTTAAAATTTTGGTTAATTTCCCAAATTTTTTAATTTTATTCAATTTGATGAACTTTTAGTCAAATTAATCACGCTTTATAATTTTAGTCAATTTTATAAAATTTCTATATTCTGGGCAATTTTATATTTTGCAATTTTGGCGAATGGTAATTTTGAAATTTTGGCGCATTTGTTCAAGTTCAAAATTTTAATCCATTTCATCAAATTTTGGCCGCTTTGATAAAATTTTGATATTTTCATCAATTCATGTCAAGTTTTTGTCAATTAATCAAGATTAAAATTACAAATCTTGATTAATTGACAGAAACTTCAAATTTGATGAAAATATAAAAATTTTATCAAAGCGGCCAAAATTTGATGAAATGGATTAAAATTTGAAGATTTCAATTAATCAAGATTTGTAATTTTAGTCAATTTGATCGAATTTGGAAATTTAAAAATTTTGTTCAAATTATTGAAATTGTGAAATTTTTGTCAATTTAAAAATTTAAACTGTCTAATGTCAATTTTATAAAATTTCGAAATCCAGGGCAATTTGATATTTGCAATTTTGGCTAACGCAAGCTTTGAAAGTTTGGTCAGACATCACATTTTGGGAACTGTGTAATTTTTAAAATTTTATATCATTTAATCAAATTTTGGCCGCTTTGATCTAATTTTGATATTTTTGTCACTTTCATCAAATTTTGAAATTTTGCTTAATTTCTTAAATTTTAAAATTTGTTCAATTTGATCAAATTTTGAAATTTCGCTCAGTTTAATCATACTTCAAAGTTTTAGTCAATTTTATAAAATTTCTAAATTCTGGGTAATTTTGTATTTTGCAATTTTGGCGAATGCAAATTTGGAAATTTTGGTCAACCTCATCAAATTTTGAAATTTTGGCGCATTTGTTCAAGTTCTAATATTTAAATCCATTTTATCAAAATTTTGGCAACTTTGATAAAATTTTAATATTTTCATTAATTCATCAAATTTGAAGTTTTTGTCAATTAATCAAGATTTGTAGTTTTAGTCAATTTGATCGAATTTAGAAATTTTGGTCGATTTCATCGAATTTGTATGTTTTGGTTATATTTTCTAGTTTTAGAATTTTGTTCAAATTGATGAAATTTTGAAATTTTTATCAATTTAATCATATAAACAGAGAAATGTAAATTTTATAAAATTTAGAAATCCTGGGCAATTTTATATTTACAATTTTGGTTAATGCAAGCTTGGAAATTTTGGTCAGACTTAACAAATTTTGGGGAACTGTCCAATTTCTAAAATTTTAGCCCATTGAATCAAGTTTTGGCCGCTTTGATCTAATTTTAATATTTTTGTCAATTTTATCAAATTTTAAGTTTTTGTCGATTAGTCAAATTTTGTAATTTTAGCAACAAAAAGTATAATCTTCATAAAGAAAATAATAAAGGGAAGAAAGAGGAAAGTATAGAATAAAAAGGGATAGAAGTAAAATGTGATAATTTGTGAATTGGAATGGCAAAATGTGAGGACAGTAATAAGAGAGACTACAAGGTTAGCGAAATGATGGTTATAAGATAAAAACGTAGAAGAGATAAGGACAGGTGGGAGCATTGGGTGAATGCATATACCTTGGGTGAGTGAATTGGAGTGATAAAGAAAGTAGTTTGGCGGAGAATGTAAGCGTGTGATTGGGAAAAGGAATAAAAGATATATGGATAATCTAAAGAATTATTGAGGAGAGAAGGAAAACATAAGGGCATTGAGTAGATAAAATTAAGAAGGGCAAAAGTTATTTATTCATTCTAGAAGAGGGAAAGAAGGTGTTCGGATGGGTCATTTGGTTTGTCTTCTTTTTGCACTTTTGGTTTAAAAAATTAATTGTATTGAAGAAATTTTATTTTAAATAAATCGTAATTTATTGTTATATGTTAATAATGTAAGTCTTTATGCCAACAGAGGTTTTTTTGATCTGTTATCTTTCGAGAACCAGTAAGATTTTCTTGCGGACCACTAACGACACAGAGTTGTAGATC
>WYDF02104280.1:0-10546 GCA_009867245.2 Adranes taylori
ATTGTAACAGCAGTATATATATATATATATATATATATATATATATATATATATTTGTTCTAAATGTTTTGATATATGATTTTTATTGCATACGTGAAGAGTTTAGAAGTTATTTTGTGTACTATAATCATGACGTTTAGAAAATTGACTTTTTCCATTGTTAAGCCTGATGGAGTTGAAATGCTCTCGCGTCTTAACTTTGAAATTTCTTAAAGTTAGACTCACATAAAAAGAGTCACAGGTATTGCCATTGAATCGATAAATATCCCAATGATCCATTAAAGGAGTTTGTCTTTATTGTTTTTGATTCTGTTTAGGTCAATGGAAAGGCTCTTTTGATATTATGTTTTTAAAAACTTTAGTGAATCTATTGCAATGGTTGGTTAGAAAAGTTAAAGAGAAATATTTTTTTTAGGATCATTATTTGAGAAACTATAGCTATGGGTTAGATTAATGGCCAGATTATTATATATATCTAGGAATAATTTGAGAGTAGTATTATCTTCGAAACCATTTTTTGACGCTATCCCTCTAATGGTGTTCACCTCAGTGATGAAAATATCTTGATGTTGTGGTATTATCATTGTCCTATGCACAAATGATCTGAAGCCTGCCAATTTGTCTGAGAAAGGAACTACTGATGAGTTATGTATAATTATAAGTTAGAGAATTAAGTTTACCACAGTACTTAATTCAATACAAGGAACTACTGATGAGTTTTGTATAATTATAAGTTAAAGAATTAACTTATACATCAATACCTTAATTCAATAACTTAATTCAGGCAAAAGAAGTAAATGAAATGGTAACAAATAATGATAAATAAGTAGTAGTTTCCAATCTTTTTTATCATAGCAACCATCTTGTTTCCTACTACAATTTGATACCATATTATTTTCATTATTATTTAATTTAGTGATAAAAATAATAATTATTATTAGATAAAACTTATTTGTTATTAATAATAAATTATTAATAACACTGAAATAATCGTTGAAATAAAATGAATTGATAAAAAACTACAAAAGCTTTGACAACGAAAAATGACATTGTAACCTGACTATCAGAAAGTCTTCCACATTGGACTTGGTACCAAGATTTCAACTATGTACTTTTTGTGAAATGCTGTAAGTTAGCTGGTTAGTTTAGACTCTAAGTTAACCAACTTTAGAGGAAAACAACATTATGTATGTATACTTGATGTTCGTTACCTCTAAACACTACCTACAAATTCAGTGGTAAAGAACACAAAGTACACTTTATATAATTTTCATCTAACCACGTTGGACGTTAAAGAAATTTGCGCTAAACAAATTTGTTCACTTGGCGATCTTTACCTCTAAACACTTTGGATTTGCTGTCATTTAAAATAGTTCTTTCTCGAAAACTAAACTAGATAGGACTAACTGCTACTTACCTCTCGGAAGAGAAAAATTCCTGATTCCAACGGTATTAAATACATAAAAAGTGGCTCGGTGCAGTTTATAACCCACATACAGAAATGTAAGTGCATATGGCAAACCCGTTGTCGCATTGTTAATAGTATGCATTTCTATTCTTATCGATTTTTATCCCAAACGACTATTAACTAATTGAATTTAATAGATGTAATTATTATAAACTTAAATGGTCAAAACTAAATAGGTAGATCAATATTTGCTTTATGAAGTGCTTCCGAAGCGCTTCCGTATGAAGTGCTTCCGTTTTGAGTATATGAAAGATGGAGAGGCGATCCCGTGCACAAATTTTTGATTACTGTATTCCTAGTAAGGCAGACAACACGAACTATAGAGAAAACCAAGAAATGCAATTTCAGCTACACAATGCTAGTAGAACGGAACATAGAAAAACAGGAAGTTTATAAATAAAGAATATCTCCATATATTTTGCATGTTTCGGTGAAACTATATATGAAATCTAGGTTAGACTTATCTAAATGTTTGAGCTGCAAAATTTTAACTGTGAATGAATTCCTTGATATTTTTAAAAATAGTTCAAGATATTTTAAATGTTTTTAACCTTCAGCTACTATCGATACATTTGTATTACATATGTACTACTAAAGTGTTCTCAGGACCCACAATAATAAACTTACAATAAAATCTTTAAAAAAACTTTTATTCCAAAATTTTAAATTAGTTGGATATGTTATAATACAGAAATTGAAAAAGAAACCTTAAAGTTCAGTTCAATAAAAACGAGAATCTTGCCAATTTCATAGTGGCATGAAAATCCTGTCCTATCTGTTGCCCACATAGAACGGATGTCTTGATTTGGACCAGATTTGAATATGAATTGTAGTTACAACAGCCGGAAAAATGCATTCATTTAAGGCAAATTGGTGATTTCAGTAAAAGAATACGAAAATTTATTTCGTGACTCATGAAACCTTTTGGACTTTTTATATTTTTGTCTGGTAGAGATTATCTTCAAATTGGTAAAATCAACTATCTTTTGTATCATCTCATTAGTAATCAATACACATGGGGAATTATTACGAGCAGGACCAGCAAGACTAGGCAAGATGGTAACCAAATTATGCGTAGGCTGCTCTTTTCGAAAACCTGCTGTTTTCGACAATGTACTATTATTTATTCCATATCAACCATATCAACTTCATTCCATACTCCTGATGGGCAGTTTTCCTCAGACTCTTATCCCTCCGCCTTGTTCTGTTTCGCAATTGTGCTCACTCAGTAATTCATTCTGCTCTTCAATCTCGTCGCTCTCTTCAGCCAATATTTCTAGTTCCTCTAACACAGTATCTCTATCTGATTCACCCACGGATATACTTCTCTTCACTTTCTCTCACTTTCTCATATACTTCTCTTCACTTCTCTATACTTCTCTTGACTTCTCTTCAAAGTCACTTTCGTTTGAGTCTTTCAAATCGTCCCAAGAGGGTTCAGAGTCCAAAATATTTTTCAGCTCCTTTTCTGTCAATTCACTGGAACTGAACGCCATTGTTTTGCATTTACTGATAGAGAGTACATAAAAACCATATATTATGTGTATTAGCTGATACCTTATGGATACTAGTACCTACTGATAAGAAATAAATAATTACCTTGCAAAAAAGAACAAAAAACATGTTATTTTGAAACCAATTAGCAATTATTAAACTGTCGCGTCTTTACTACTGATGGGTCCTTAGAATCCAGTTAAACACAAACTTTCCATGGCTTCGATACAAACAACACTGAAGTGCGAAACTATGCCCGCCATAACAAGCGCATGGTATTGCGGAAGATTACTGAGACGAGGGGTATCCATTGTTGACATACTTAACAAAATACACTATATTTAAAAATATGATCAGTAGTAGCTACGGGTCTAAATATGTAAATTACTTTTATTTTTACATTTCATATACTTTAATGCAAAATACATCTATTATGCATGTACTGTACACAATATATGTAGATCACTACTGTCCAACTAAGTGGGGGACGGCTTCCTTGGAAGGCATAGTGCGATCGCAGCGATCGCGCACCTGCGATCGCAGGTGCAAGCTTCGCAAAACACACGCGGTTCGCCTTCACCCGCGACGTACCTGTAATCGTAGCTTAGATAAAAAGGGGGGGGGAAGGGTCATGCAAATATGTATTATAACCCGGGGAGGCTCCATGCAAAAAAGTTTGGGAAACTATGATCTAGATATGTGACGGATAAATACAAAATTCCTGAAAAAATTTTAATAGAATTTATTGACTATAAAATGATATTGGATTTATGAAAAGATGCGACTGAATTACGAATGAATTAGTAAATAGATGATTCCTAAAATATTTACTAGGAATCATGGTTTGGAGTGGAAGAAAGTGAGTATGAAAAATCTATATATGTACGCGCGTGAAAATCGAAGGCCCTATACCCTAAAAGCCTGCTTTAAATTAAATTTGGCGCAAATTTGCTAATCGTTGTTGTCAGGTCTCCAAACAAGCTGAAGCGTAGTGATAAATAATGGTGGAACTAAACCATTTTAAATGGTACCACAAACCCTAATTGAGGTCTGAATAAAACTGTGTATACTCCATATGAACATTTATATTAGACCTCGACGTTGCCATGATAAAAATGAAATACTTGTGTCTGTATGTGCCCCTTGCGATATGTCGCAGCAGTGAACTATATAATGGGCATGGGCTGGTTTAGATTCGTATTGATATTTCTCGAATTAGTGAAGTTGGTAATTTAATGTCTAAATACTACTAGAACGTTCCTATTATATGTTCCTGTTATGTTTATATGTTTTGGTTATAACTAAGTATAGTTATTAAGTTGTATAGTTATAATAAAGATGTATGTTATAATTAAATATAGTTATAATTAGAGTATAAATTGTAATGAAATTTGGGTTTATGCCAATAAAGGTTTATTTTATATACTACTAGAACGCTGTAGCATTTACTAAATTCTATAGACACTATAACGCGAGACGGATTTTAAGTACCAACAATTACAATAACTATTTACACAAAAATGTATAATAATTGAATTTACCGGATTGATACATAGTTTTTGATAATGAATATCTGAACAACTAAGTCGGCTAGGACCCGGGAGCTAAGTTTGTCTCGTGAAAAAAAAAACTGCAGCAACAAGTTGTAATCGCGAGCTTATTGTAGCTAATTATCCTTTAGAGGCGGTAATTTAATGTGGGCAAAATGAAACGAACAAGTTCAATAGTAACCTTCCTCAACTGACTAACATTCAATTTTCTTGGAGAGCAAAAAACAGGTAATAACTTGTGCGAGTTTTGAATGATTTCTTGTCTTTATGATTTCTTGTCCACGATGTCTTTAGAAATGTTCTAGAAGAAACAATCAATTAAATTTTTTGTCTTTTGAGCATATGAAAGCAGGATGGTCGTTAGATGTATGGTATGTTGGAATGATGGTAGAAAATGAAATGAGAGATGTTAGAATATGGAGTAGTAAGTATAATAGTAGATTTAAATCGATACGAGCGAAAGACGTTAAGGTTTGGAACCAGTATAGAAGACAAGAAAATGATTGTGCGATTCTGATATGGGTAGGTGGAGAGATGGAATAGATACTAGAAGATTGAGCAGGAGCAAATGTGTATAATATGTAAAGATTATTGTGTTAGAAAATGTGTGGGTTTGGGAAGAGACGAGAAGAAGAGTATTTACAAAGAATTAGAGACTGTGTTCGAGCAGGAAGATGGAAGTTATGCAGAAGATAAAAGTGGTAATAAATAGATTTATAGCCTTTTTAAAGGGATTTATTTTGACATGTTGTGGACTTTAATGGGTTATAACTCTTGACTAAAAAGAACTTCCAAGATCTGTCATACACCACTCTGATTACAGTGACGGGACATTTTGAATAAAATATGACTTGTAATGAATATTGTACGTTCCAGGATTGGAGTTCACATTTCAAATAGAATGAAACAAAATGTTACAAACTTCATTTATTGATTAAACATTATACATTGCCTCCATCCATGAGGAACAGCAAATGTTTTAACAATTGTTTCGGGGAAACAATTACTCCTTCTTCAGAAGAACTGCATAAATAGCTTAACTAAATATTAATTAGTTGAGTAGAACAAAAATTGTACCTTATGTATATTCTAATTTAACTGCGACATGATGTAGTTCGTCGGTTTCCTTCATTAGTTTAGGGAAAAGTTTATTTACTATAATAAGAATTTTTACTTACTTAATTGTAACACTTGTAATTCTTTTTATGTCCATTTAACGATGAGAAACTTCAAAATAAGAAACTCAGAACATTTCAATTCAATAAAATCAAATAATGATAAAAGTTAATTTGCTAAACATATACTGGAAAATAACCATGATTTTAGCTCTTAAACGAATTTTAAGGCTCTTCAAGTTTGCAATCAAAATTATATTGCCAAAAATGTAGAACAAACTTATATATTCGTTAATGAATACAAGCGTGGAGATGATTTAATTAAGAGGCAGGTAGGTTATGACGTGTCAAAATTTCAGAAGCTGATTAGAATTCACTCACTCTAACTGAGGGCCATCGTGAATCTTCACTGATTGCATACACATTTAGTTCACCAGCCGATCAACGTTTTCAAGTCATATAACTTTGTTAGAGTATTTATTTTTACACACTTGACTCTGTCAAACAGGCTACAAATTGTTGAAACTTAAATGTATTTCTTGTGATATTATTGATAATACTTCAATATTTTCATTAAAATTTTTCAATTTACAATTTTTGCTATAAAAATAGTCTGTGTTATTTTTAACTATATGAACTTGTAAAATTTCTTGAGTGGAACAATATTTTCGTTTACTAATTTCAATTTGATAAACTTTTGTGAAAACAATTTTAAATAAGTACCGTAAAAGGGATTGTCAAATTCTGTCATATTCTTGGACTGTCAATTCTGGGACTGTCACATTACACCACCAAAATGGGGTGTAAGAAATGCAAAATGAAATATTTTAGCAATCAATAAATCAAACATTTCAACAGCTTAGGTAAAATTAAGTAAAAGTTAAATTATTATAATAATAAATAACATTTCCCACAAATTACATCATGTCGCAGTTTTATTGGGATATAGATGAGGTACGATTTTTCTTCTACTCAACTAATTAATATTTAATTAAGCTATTGATTCATTTCTTCTAAAAAAGGGGTAATTGTCTCTCCGAAACATTTGCCAAGGCATTTGGTGTTCCTCGTGGATAGAGGCAATGTATAATTTTTAATGAATAAATTGAGTTTTGGAACGTTTTGTTTCATTCTATATGATTTGTAATATTTCGTGGCTTCATAAATCCGCTAGTAGCCAAATTTTTATATTAGAATTTATTATTGTGTATTCAACATTTAATACAAATCGCACTTTACAAATAGGTTAAAGGGTAAAACTCCAAGTCATTTAAAATTCAATTATCGATTTCACATCTTGACTTAATAATCTGTCGCTCAGACGAGATCTGCACTTCCGTAAGCGTATAGATTTTTTTCTTTTTCTTTTGTTAAAAAAGGATAGATATCAATTTCAGCGGAAAGATTTGCTTTTTTACTATAAAATAAGATGGAAATTCAAGCATACTATATCTATTCAAGCTCAAATAAACGGCTTTGACCGGTTCTATACCCTATTGAACGATACGCCGAAGTAGATAGGATTGTTGTTACAGTTTTTTTTTTCCTATTTACAATAGTATATTTTGTTCAGTTGAGCGATAAAATGATTTTTATTAGGAAACAAGTCTAGTTGTAATGGATTCTTTAGACGCCAGAAAAATATGTGATGTGTTTTGTTTTCTACCTATATTTCTTTCGAGTTGGTATTTTATTATTACATGTACTGCATTTTGCTAGATTAATATTTTAAAATCAAGCACAGTAAGGGAATATTAAAAATCTTTGAAACGTAAGCAATATCCATTTCATTACATACTATCTTCCCAATACGAGAGTATTGTGTTTTAAAAATAAATGTGATATTTATTCACAGGGGGTTCAAAGTGTAAAGGTCTTACATGATTTCAAAACCTATACACGTATGGCAACTAAATAAATGCGTATGCATGTGCGAACAATGGAAAGAATAGGAATATGTTATGGGAATCTGAAAAAAATTGCTGAGGGAACGCTAATATTTTATATGTATTCAAATTTATTGAAAAGCATTAATTACTTATTTTTTGCATATTTCTGATAAATGCTCTAGGTTTTTGATTAATTGCCAAGTAATTCATTATACAATTATTTAAGAAATTATTGAGATGAATTCAAGTATTTGAAAGATTAATGTGTTTAGAACAGTTTAATTATATTTGTTAATAGAAGTAAGCGCATTAAAATACGTTGCAATAATTTTAATATAGTAATTGAAAACACAAGTGGAAAAATATGTTACGTGTATGCAAATAATTGTTTAGATGGCCTTTTTAACTGTTAAAGGCACAGGCAATCTTCACTTATTTTTACTCAGGTTGCACAAAAATAAAAAGTCAAATTAACATATTTCCACATCCTTGGTAGGTCACGGAATTCCTGGTGTGGTGGTACAACTTATCCAGTACTAACTCCTTTGTGTTATCCCATTCTGATACTCCTGGGAGCATGAACTTATTTTCAATAAACAGAGCGGTATAGTGCAGAGTGTAGAAATCCATTCTGTACGAATTTGTTTATCTTTACTACCACATCTTGCACATCTTCTTCGTTTAGTGCGAAGATATGATTGGGTAGTTTGTGGAATGCCTCATGGGATACATGGATTTGTGCTTTTTAATTTCATCTGGTTGTGTACTTACAGCGGTGTGCTTAGGTGACACTAATTTTGTTTAACACTAAACTGTCAATCACTTGACTGTAAATTTTTATTATTTATGGTATTCCTTTGAAGTTTAAAAAGGATATAAGCATTCACAAGAAAATGTACCATCAAGAAAACAAAAAAAGTATACGTTGGCACCATTTGTAACTATTTCTGTCTAATTAATTATAACGATTGCTTGCTCTTCCCGCCCAGTCTACGCTTGTCAGCGGTAGGCTTACTTTTGAGAAGGGAGGTCGGCCTCCTCGTTTTGATCGCTTACGATGATGTTTAAATGCTCCGACTGGTCGTGGATCTTCTTCGACAACTTCCTGCTTAGATGTGGGTGCAACCTCTATGGTGATGTAACCTAATACTCAGTATACAGGAAGGATAATATATTCGGTATAGGAAGATTTAAAATCAAACTCAAGATTAACAAGATACCCAATTTTATTCGACTACCATTTACTTTTAGTAAAGTATATATGTCGTATAGAATCGCGAATAGCGCATGCGATATAAATGCAAATAAGTGAATTTTAAATAAGAATATATCTTACAATGATCAACTGCGATGATTTTATAATATAGACGAATACGGTTTTGTTATTTAAGCAATTTAAAGCCGAAAAGCGATTTATATTTCCAGCATTAAAGCAAATGAACTTAGCAAACGTATGTGAATATACACTGATCGTAAATCCTGAAAGCATTACTCAAAACTATTTTATGTTATTTTCAGCAAATGTGAGTAGGTTGATTATGCGATTATAGCTAAAAAGCAATACCTAATTACAGCCGCCAAACAAATAAAATTAGCAAATGTATGTAAATATACAATGATGTTTATTATCGAAGCTTTTACCAGCTTGTTTATTAAAAAGGTTACATCTTCCGAATTAAATTAATTTCAAAGTCCCAAATATTTTAATTTATTGCTTTTCATAAACTTTCCTCTATGATTTCCTTTTATTGCCTTCTTTATTTATGTATTTGTTTTTCAAATACACTAGCTTCCTTTGGAGACTATATTTGAGTTACAACCCTGTATTAACTCATCCCTATCAACCCCTTAATATACCTTAGCTAATATTTAAAAAAATAAACCCTTTACTAGTTTATCCATATCAACCCCTTAATCTCCCTCTGTTCAATACAATTCAAAATCCTTACTCAAATCTCAAAAAACATTAACCCCCAAATTGACTCCCTTTAAACAAGATAGAAACTCTGTTTGATCCCACTTAAGCCCTATGCTGAAAAACCCCGAATTTAGAAGCACAAATCCCTTTTCTTAACCTGTATAACCCTTTTATTTGCTGAACGCGAAAATCTAAGGTTGTTGATAACTCAACTCTACTCTCCCACTGTAACTTCTTCGACTAGTGAAAATATGTATTACTATCTCTACACTTTTCAAAAATATTATTTCAGAACAATTTCAAAGAAAGTTCGCAATTGCAAAATACTTTAATCTCTACAGCGCATTGATCACAAAATTTACCACACCACAGGTAAAATGTTCATAGTAAGTAAATTGTTCTCATATACAATACTACCACATCAGTATATCCCCAAATCAGGTAACATATATCTAATAATATTTAATCACTGTTGTTCTCATAAGTCGTGAGAATGTTGTTCTCATATCTATAATACTACTAAATCAGTAGCCTCACAAATTAGGTACAGAACAATAACAAAATATACACAATAATAAGTAAATGGTTTTTGTCGACAAAAAGGATCCACCTGTACATCAATTTCGAGTTTGTATTCTATTGGAATACACGATGTTAAGTTTCAACCCAAAATACAACCCAAAATAATATTTCTTCACCCTTCGTAATTTACACAGAGCTCAAATTTTACATAATTTTACATAATTCCAAAATCAAAATCTTAATCGATTCTCAATCTTTCAGAGTCGAAAGCTAAATCAAAATTCTAAATTTAAAAATCATTATCTAAATCATATTCTTAAATTTCCAAATAAATATCTAAATTTCAGTATGTTGCAAAATCCCATTTATATCCACACAAAAATCAAACCCCCATATTTTTTTTATTATTCTCTTAGCCAAAACACCACCCTTACATAACTTTAGACAATAAAGGTAGTTACCCTGATGAATGCTCTATATCCCTACAATCACTAGAAGATTATCTCTAATCAGCTAGATAATACCTATCTTCAAAAAAGATCTCACAGTCACTACATAAATTTTTCACAAAAACTTTAAAATGAAAGTGG
>WYDF02104291.1:0-10546 GCA_009867245.2 Adranes taylori
AACCTTCATATATTCTAATCTCTCCTTTGCCCCGTCATTCACTAATATACAGTCTATAATTGATCCCCCTCCATGTCCCCTGAATGTAAGTTCCCCATCCCAATCTCCTTCCACGCATCCATTTATCATTACCATATCCTGTTCTTCCAGTCATTCCATTAACATTCTTCTCCCACATTCCAATCCCCATTTATCACAATTCTTTCATATTCTTTCCTCCACTCTTCCATTCTTTCCCCCATCCATTCTTTCCCCCATCTCATACATTCCTTCCATTCTCTATTCACATACACTACCACCACAAGCCATTTCTTCTCTCCTATCTCTACTTCTAATCCTTTAACTCCTTCCCAACCCTCCAACCTCACTTCTTTATGCTTTATTCCTTCCCTCACCCCTACTATTATACCCCCACTAGCCCTACCCTTAACATTTTACCGTATGGCACCCTCATGTGAAAAACGTCGTAAGCACTATTATGTATCACCATTAACGAACGGAGTCCATAATGGACCCACGTCCGAAACTCGAGTCACAAAGTACGTGATATATAATGTTTTTTTTATTTGACGCATAATACAAGGCGCTAAATGTGTGCAAAATTTCAATCTTCTAGTTTGAATACGAAATTTCTGACAAAAAAGAATGGCTCCTGTCTGCCATATTGGATTTATTAAAAAAATGGAAAAAACTGTTCTGCTGGTTCAGTCTACACCTGTTTACCAAATTTCGTCCAGATCCATCCCATAGGGAAGGAGAAATTCTTGAACATATCGACGTACGTCCGTACGTACATACTAACAGACACCGAAAAATCGACTCTTTTAATTTTTTGAAGAAATAATTTTTTTAGGAAAAACTTTTTATATGAAAAATTGTTCCTTATGAATTATTATTAACGTATTACAGTAATTTCAATACAAGACACGTACTAAGATGAAATAGAAATAATTGTCAAAACATGATTCCTATATCTTTCATATACCATATAGGTATGTAATGATAAAAATGTAATGATAATGATAAAAATTGTAAGAAGCTTTCTGTCCAAGAGAAGTTTTCAAGTTAAAAGTGAGGGACAAAAGTCGAAATGCTGAATTGTTGAGGAAGGTTTACTACAGAGTTCTCCTCTTTCCCCTGCTTTATTCAACTTATTTGTTGCCGCCATTTCCAGATTTGCAAAAGAAGAGTGATCTACTCTATTCCAATTTGTGGACGATACGATGGTAATATTCTACAAAAAGGGTACAGAAAATACCGTAAAGACGATGCAAAAGAACTTGAATGGACTGCCAATATATTTTGCAAAGTGGAAAATCAAAATACATGCACAAAAAACCGAAATAATTAAATTTAGTACAAGAAAACCAAAAACAGATTCAGTCGAAGGAAAAAAGTATAAAAACAAAGCGACGTATTTGGGAGTAACCTTCGACAAGATACTTGATTTTTTTGGATCACATAAGGAGAGGCGCTTTAGCGTTGTATTATAACACGACAGCAACAGATTAACACTTTTGAATAGCTTATTAATCTCCCAGATAAAGTATGGAAATGAAATTTGGATTCTGGGATCTGAGAGATCAAAGGATCAAAGATCAAAGGTAATAGATATGGAACAAAATAAGCTGATACCAAAGGCATTTAACGCTCCATTCTACATGAGAAATAGAAATTTACATAGAGACATAGAAGCAGCAGATTTAGCATTGGTAGCATCCGACAGAAGATCAAACTTAATAGAAGGGCTCAAAGAATACAGAGATGAAAAAATAAGAAACATACTTTAGGAAACATAGCAAAATTTACAACTACAAGGGATGTTCACCGAAGCACAACATAAATTATTAAAAAAAAAAATAGAACATGGGGATAGAGGAAAAACCCCATGTTTTAAAAATATATGAATTATGAAAATTAACAAGTTGTATTTTTCAAATTGGTTTGCTGATAATTGTTTACAAATTTTATCTGCTGAGTGGTTAACGTCACTTCGGTCAGACTTGATAATACAAAATTTATAATTGCTTATGATACATAAAATAAATACGAATAAGTATCCAAAAGTTTGCAAGAAAAAAAAGCATTTTATGACTGGCTACTCTATTTCAATAATATATGTTTCGCACAGCAATACAAGTGTGAGGCGTATGTCTGGCAATAATTACGTAGATCTATTAATAATAAAGCAAACTGTGACTTACCTAGCGACCTACTTATTTTTAATCCGCCGTTGGTACTCCACTGGTATTTTTTCGCTTTATCTTGATCACCTAATATCACACCCATTTGCCAATTTTGTAATGCGGTGCGTATTTCTGCTCTATCTAAATTTCCTATTCCATTGTTGAGTCCTAATGCCGTACGCGGCGGTTTAGGCGGACCCAAAAGCATGGGTTTATGTGACAAAGGCACCATTCCTTGTGGTGGCTTATCGTAATGGGATTCTTCATTATTTAGATCTTTGCGTTGTTGATCAACCACTAATTGCGGCATGGATAAAGTCCGCTGCGGTGATATCACGTTATTAGGTCTTATAGCTGCAGTATTTGATTGCGTCCAATTTTGTGATGTAGATTTTGGAGGACAATCTAAATCGAGGAGTGGAGCACTCGGAGGTCTGCTCTTATCGATTATACGCGATTGAGGCTTGGTAGCCTGATTTCGTAATAAGCAAATTTTTAAACCGGCACAAAAACGTTCAAATGATAATAATCCGTTAGCGGGAGTTACTTTTCTTAAACTTTCTAATACACCTTTCGGTAATCCTTTAGTTTCATCTTCTTGCCACCTGACTTCTATATCAGCAAAATTTACATAACCTGTATGTTTATCATCCATTATATCAAAAAGCGTTCTCATAGCGGACACAAATTGTTTTGGTAATGTATCTAATGTTGATGAATGCGACGTCATATCTCAATGGCACTTTAAATCACCTTTAAAAAACGCGCGCACAGACATTAACGCAGTTGTTTTCTAAATGCATTCATATCACGGTCTGTTCTTAAGCAATAATCTTGTATAAGTTTTCAATCTTTTACCTGTTTCTAGGTGTGCACAGGTATATGTGCATGTTTGTGTCATGTGTCGAGGCTAGAAGGTATGGCAGCTTGACCGACCTCTTCTCTAAAGAGCTAACTTGTAGGTGCTCGAGTGGTTCGCTAAACTAACTGGTTGTGTTGGTCTCGGTTTTTGTTCTTCTCTTGTTGTATTTTGTTGGAGTTTATAGTTGATGGGTTACTGGTTGTTGCGATCCGCAACTTATAGTGCTCCCTACAAATGTAGGAAAGCTGGTGCAAATTGGAAATCTGTTTGCTTGCAAATCACGTGTATTCTTGTATTTAAAAAAAAAATGCGTTTACAAGCAGATTTACAATCCCATATAAAAGTATTTGATAGTACAATTGTAGGAACGTGATCTCGAAAAATTACTTTTCATCTATAATAAAATAATAATAGATTCTTGAACAGAGGCGGCGTAAGGCGTGGGCGACGTGGGCCACAGCCCACGGCCTCGCGATTTTATAAATCTGTCTTCATTCGCGAGTAGAGGGCCTCGCAAAATGAATCTTGCCCACATAAATTTATGATCTTGCGCCGCCACTGTTCTTGAACCAAGCTGGCCGAAACACAATACATCAATTAAAACATTACTGTACTTTACAAAAATGAAACAATGCCTAAATCATATAAAATAAATATAGTAGGCATAAATTTATTTCGTATTCAATAATATTGTAAAAAAATAATATATTTTAATTATTATTTTGTCTGATATACTAACTTTTTTCACATAGGGAGTGATGCGTTTCGATCCAACTGGACCATCATCTAATTGCTGAGTGATTATTTTCTTTTCTTGTTTTTCATCTATCAAATTTTTATGTCGTAGATTTCTTGCCGATTTTATCATATTTATTTATTTATCCCTATTTCTATTGCTGTTATCTGCTTGAAAACAAGAAACTTGTTTTCAACTTACAATTTACATTTTACAATTTAGTTATTCATTTACTAAGTTTTCATTTATTTTATTTTGATATATCTGAATATGTCCTTTGATTTCTAGGGTTTTGTTGCTTTGTTTTCAATATTTGTTGTGCCTTTGATCTCCATTGTGTCGATTGAATGTAGATATTTTAGTAGGTAATTTCCGTAGTGGAAATTATGTGAAGTTCTAGTCTTCCGATTACATACTGACGTTCTCTGAATCTTGTTTGAAGTTAGTTTTTGTTTGGTTTCCTCTATATAATTTATAGCAGAATTTACCGTTTTATTTATATATTCCACTTTGTTTGTATTTGTCTGTGTTGCTTAAGTTTTTATGGAATATTTTGTTTAGATTATTTCTGTTTTGTATAGGACTTTCATGTTGTTTTGTTTAAATCAGGTAATTATTTTATCCAAATAGGTCTCTAGTAAGATAAGTGTTTTTATTTTTGTGATTTTTTGTGTCTTGTTTTGGATTAATTTGTGTTATTTTCTCATATTGTCGAATATTTTAGCATTTCTGTTTTGGTGTATCCACTCGTTATAGTCATTTTATTATTTTTTTGTTTTTCTATTTAATGATTATTTTTTATAGCGACATGGACGCGCAAAGCAGGGGTTTTAGGGCTATACGGCATCCCGGTAACAAATTTTGGGAGACGACAAGTAATTGAATGGATACAATAATTTTCCTTAAATTTGTTTTTTTAGGCGGTGACACTTAACAGAGGACGAAACCTTAGGAAGCTTCTCCACGGGCTTTTACAAGTTACACACAATGATCATTGTGACCAAAATGTTACACTTACTTATTCTTAAAACGCAAAAACTCCTAAAGGTAAATTTTAGCGGTTGCCCATTAACAAATTACAAATTTAGTTTACGCTACACAATGTTTAACAAAACAAAAACGACAGCTAATAATACCCCTTTCCTGCATTATCAGTTGATAGACTAAATCCTTCCTAAAATGAATACCCCCTTGTTACCTTACAAAAGATTTACTAAACTCCTATATTATAATGAAACTCTCCCTCTCTCCCTCCTGATTACAAGTCCATGCCACCTACTGCAGCTGGTAAATAAAATATAAAAATTACTAATAATTCTTAGTTAGATTTAATGAATTGATGTACAATCCTAACTTTCAACAATTCGTGAAGCGCCAAATTTTAATCAGACAAAAATATACGTTATGCAAAGGAGATACTTATTCTGCGAAAGTTTCAACGATGGTCCAGACGGCGGACTAAAGGATAGATGTTGCAATTCCATGAATTGGGAAACCTCCAACAACTCCCTATGCCTCCGCCTACGCTGATATCCAAACCTCAGATTCACGTGCTAATTGATGGGCCTCAAAAAGGCTGCTTGACTATCACGTGAACACACTACTTCAGAAAATCAACCGAATTCATTCTGACGGTGAATTCAACCGGAAATCAATTACCGCCACCGCAATTAAAACGACAAAGCAGGTAGCTTCGGGCTAAGTCCTAGGGATGTTCCCCATAAATCACAAACACGTTCTAGTGCCACTTTGACAAACAAAATTTTTATATCTTACCCAATCTGGGCTTTTTCTAGCCAATGGAGACTAGTGGCTTAATTTAAAATCCAATCCCCATATCCTAATTAATTTACAAGTAATATTTTATTCACAAAGACATTTTGTTCTTGGAAAAAATTAAAATTTGAGAAAAGCCAAAGAATTAGCGCCTTCTTGACACAAATTTCCAGAGGAGAGTCAATCACATCTGGCCTCCTTAATTTGAGCTCAGGTAGATGGATCCCCTCCACTTCCCTCAAATTGCGCTATCCCAACTCTCATTGGATTAGCGACTTTATGTAATACAGTAACTAATCAGATTACTCGAATTTAAACATCGCCGTGGGAGTATTAGAATTTACGAAGCACTTCGCCCTTTCAAAAGGAAAATCGATAAACAAAACAACCAATTCCAGAACTACAAATATTTCCACAATTAAGCAGCTTTAATATACCAGGTAGTTTAAATAGGTCCCTCGCACGCCGCGACATTTAACGGAAAAATGTCCACAATTTTCTGCGAGTTATGCAAGATACTCTGCCCACTCCGGCAAGCAATTACACTTCCTCGCAGCACATGTCGCACGTCCTCTATTACAACCACTATTATCATCCCAATGAAGTAATTAACCCCCTCACACAAACAGTCAAAATGTCCTTCCAGGCGTTAAATGGATGTCAACAGCGCCCTCTGCAGTATGCAAGTTTACCGACCTAATTCGGAACTGCATTGTACGAGTTACGACTCTATAAGGTCACGTCACGTATCAATAATTAATCGAGTGACACGACGTAAATTGACAAATAAACATCAATGAGAATAAATCATATATTAAATTCATCACTTTTATGGAAGTAATACCGCGAAGACCAAAACAACTACAAATACTTCTGTGTGCGATGTTAGCATTTTCTCGTGTCAAGATGTACCAGCCTAACGTAATTATGCCTTTGGTATGTATGTATGTATGTATGTATGTATGTATGTATGTATGTATGCCTCGCGAATCTACTCATTACCTTATTGACGTGACATCGTATTGTTTCTTGCGAATGTGATATTTGCGTTCGCGTCTGTAGCTCTTTCCACTGCATTGGTATTAAACAACTTCGTTTTCCTCTCATTCATGAAATTTTTATTTAGAAAATTTATATATTATATTCGAATTGAATAGAATGTGATTAATCAATTTATATTATATTAGAGGATTATTTATTACATTAATTAATTTAATTAATTTACATGGAATATGTTATCCGATAACACATGTTCAAAAAATTATTGATTCCAGTTCTCATAAAATAATAGTGTTCAAAATAATACAATTTATTTTAATATCAGACTCCTTCAAAACAAGATCGTCCGATTTTTTAAACACCTTATGTCACTTGATGGATAAATGATCTTTTGCGTTTTACTAAAATTAAGAAAAATTCGTTTTAGACCAATTTTAAAAAAGATAGTTCGAAAAGTATGTATAAAAATTCAACACTTGTCTACATGTTATTTGTCAACGTCTGTTTTATATTTTGGGGAAGTGAGAAAACTGGGATCTAGTTTTTTTTACATAAGCCAGTTAATTTTTTATTCTACCACTATAATCGCCTTACTTTAAATTCCATAAGCAAGTTTGATTTTCTGACAGATACGCTTTATGTGGTTTAGACACATTTGAACATAGCATTTTTCACAAAAAAAATCGCCTTTTTATCATCTTTCCTTGGACAAATTGTGCATCTGGCTTTTTTGTTGGGTGGTTCCTTTACCTCACTAGATTCAGGAGGAACACTCTTATATGTTTTATTGTCTTTCACGTATTACACGAGGAATATATGGGTTTACTGATTTTATTTTCACCCAGTCCTTCACAAGGTCAAATCCTAAGTCTTGCAAGTAAATCCTTCTTGCACGTAGTATATTTTTATTGTTGGTAGTGTAGGTAATGTAGCTGTTGATGCCAGCTATGTCTAGTATTCTAAAAAATATAACTAATGGCCATCTTCTGCATGATCTGGCTGTGGAGTATGAACCACATAGTTCATCTACGTTATTTACTATTGACTTGGTTGAGTTGTAGAGTGTAATGTTATTTGGAAGCTTTTTATCTCCAGTTGTCTCGTAAATAGAATCGGCTTCCAAATGAATGGAGGACAACATTACAACATTTTTATTTTTCTTGGGTACATAAGATAATATTGTCATGTTTTCTGTAAATCCAAATTCTGAACTTTTAGCAGGCCTGCTTTTGGTTTCTACAAAATTCGTTGGTTTGGTAGCTCCCTTTTATTTTTACGCACAGTTCCCACATACGTCAAGTTAATTTACAATAAGTCTACAGCAAGTGGAATGCTGCAAAACCAATTAACTCCAGTTATATTTCGGCCAAATCTCAAAATCAATTCAGATAGCCACAATACAATGCTATTGGCACTATTTGATACTGCATACGAACCTGCGGGTTGTTGGCCTACATATATTTCGAATGAAAATGAGTATCATCTTTTGGAATCGGCAATGCAAATATCTTGATCCCATATTTCGCGGATTTATTCGGTATATACTGCCGAAATGAACAGCGTCCTCTAAAATCACCTAGCTGTTCATCAACAATACAATATTCAGATATTGAATACGCTTTTATATAGTTATCTCGAAAATTTTTAAAAATGTCCCTAATTGCCTCAAGATTATCTATTTTACGTCTACTCTCCGTGTGTCTATGTCGTCAGAAAGTAGACAGTTTATTAGTATGAAATACCGATGGAGACTCATTGTCGTCCTAAAAATTTCTATTCCCACTCTACCTTCAGACCACAAATCTTCCATGTTCTGACGTCTAGAACGAATTGACCCAGCAATGTATAGTAAACCACGTAAAGCCTTTAATTCACCTATGGATGTGGGACAACTATGTTTTTTATTGCCACTTGTTTCTTTCAGAAGTTTTTTGTTGATCGAATTTCCAACAATTTGTAGAATATTTTCATCTAAGATTAAATTCCAACATTCTAAATTTGTCTGAGTGAGTTTTGGCACATCGCTTTACTCCAGATAAGTGGATAACAATATTTTGAGAACGTGTACGAATGTTTCTGTTCCCTCTTGTAGTTCTCCACCTTGTAGTTCCATCCTTTCCCAAAAGAGTACTTACGTTTGTGGTATCTTCTTCGTCGGAAGATGCTGCTAAATTGTCCGATTCAGAAGTATGGTCACTAATCTCGTAAAAGTCAACTTCAGAATCCGACTGGTCTTCAATCGCTCTTGTATCTTCCTATTCCACCTCATCGAGAAGAGCTCTCAGACAATTTTGTTTTTGCTCGTACCAATCCATAATATGACTTGAAAAACCTAAAATAGTGAGTATTATTGACAGTATATTCTACAAAATCATTTATACAACAAATAA
This sequence comes from Adranes taylori, assembly GCA_009867245.2. Taxonomy (NCBI): domain Eukaryota; kingdom Metazoa; phylum Arthropoda; class Insecta; order Coleoptera; family Staphylinidae; genus Adranes; species Adranes taylori. Next base: position 8,950 of record WYDF02104291.1, read on the forward strand.
ATGTAAAAATAAAATTATGTTACCTACCTGTTTATATTTAACACAAAAAATGTTATAAGAAGATATGCAAGCAGTATTTACTTTTTCGAAGTAAGACGAATTTTTAAGGAAGTATGTGCTATTTCGAAAATTGTAATGAAAGGGGTATTTTAATAATTAGTTGTAAAAATTGGGGCAAGGTGGACACGTGTTTCTAGCATAGGTTATAGCTGTTATCAACACCTTTACTTATTCCAAATATAGGCGTAAGGTCTCTTTGTATCGAACTATGAATCCGACACTAAGCCATTACGCTATGAATGCCCGTTCAACCAATTATTAAAATTTCTCATTTTGTATTGATTGTATGTAAGTTTGCATACATTAAGATGTTAAATTTTAACATTAAGATCTTAATGTTAAGATCTTACATTAAGATCTTAATGTATGCAAACTTACATATAATCAACGTTTAAATGAGAAATTTTAACAGCACCTCACGTGGCAGGTGCCGGGGCAGTTATCTAATTCCTCAAAACTTTCTAAAACCGGTAAAGTATCTGCCTCTTGGTAAAGTGCAGTTTTTTTTTTATCTGACCAGGTTTCAATTTCGTTGAGAAATAAGCTACTAGGTGCAACATACCATTTTCTTCGAGTCTGTTTTTAGACCAACCCTGAACCCAAACGCTTTGCATCCACTTCTAGTACTCTGTCTTTACTTTGATCATAAGTAGCTAAAATCGATGCTTAACATAGATCTTGTATAATCGCCTGAGAACAAGTTCACACTTGTATGGTCATATAAACTTTTCGGTTTTTTTTTTTGAGATTATGTAAGGAGACAAATTGTTTGAGCAGTTATGTTTGCATATTTGCTGTTACAATTTCAGCGATAATAGTAGGCCAATGTGGCGTTGACTTTAAACAACTGGCAGTGAAATGCTGGCAGTAAATAATACAGAAAGTGGCAGAAAATGTAATAAGATATTGGGGGTTTTATTATTAAATTAGCGGTAAGGAAAAGCGGTATAATATTAGAAGTAAAATATACAAAAAGTTGCGGTAAATTATTATTGAGTTTGGCGATGAAACTAAAAAAACGAAGGTAAAAAAGTAACTGAGCAGTTAAAAGTTAGCAGTTGGAAATCCATAAATTGGCCATGAGTTAATTTTAAATGAGCGGTAACACAAATAGCATGACGGCCAGATAAGTAAATAAGCGGTAAAATATTAAGGATAGAAAAAGTGGCTGCCAAATAAGTCAAAATTTGGGCAGGTTTTGTAAATTAGCGGTTATATTAATTGCCTACATTATGTATAGTATTTTTCAAGGTCAAACCAATACAGAACACTACTGACATGTTTTGTTGATCAACGTTGTCAACAATGATCAACATTTGCAACAAACGAACAAATTTTGAAGTGTGTACGTGTAATAATAGGAAAATGTACATAATGGCAGTGTGATAGAAAATTCTATTCAAAAAATCCATCATGGCACTGAAACAATTAAAAATTCACTAAATTATCAACAAAACTTGAGGCTTATGGTAATGTCAGAGGACCCGAAAAAATAATATGCCTGCTTCGATTTTAATCCGATTATAAGAGTCGAACA